>JASANH010000929.1:0-114246 GCA_030248295.1 Mesodorylaimus sp. YZB2_4
AGAGCACATTTTTCTCTACGAAAGTGTCGCTGACATAAACTTTGGTTATCGCTAAAAACTTCAAGAAAAATCGCTTGAGGATGGCCAACTCCACGAAGTTGACGCACACGCTCCTCGACCATAATTGGGGCCTAAATCGGTCTGACATTATAGTCGGTCTGGGAATTTGAGCTTCACGGGTGAGTGAGCGAGCTAAACAAAACTGTCAGCTTTCGCCATAAATTAACTGTTTGCGTTATACTTTGTTTTATGTTTTTTTTTCTCGAGTTGTGCAGTCTTGGACTACAAAACGAGCAGTAACCCATGCTTTTCACTGATCCTTAAAAATGAGGTCACCATTGGAGCCTGGGAAGGTGTTCCGGAAAGTGTAGACTTCCAGCTCACAATGTCAGACACATCCCTTCTCAAGGGGAACACGACCTCCCTAGAAGTGTGAAGTTGATGGTGGGGGCCTGGGAGTGCAGCATGGCGAAAAATTGGGAGAACAATTTTGCGCAGGAACTTCACGCTGCACCATGATCGGGCGCATGAAAATTGCTACACATTTAACGAATATGGCGAGCAAGGTATGGCTTATCATGCGGGGATGGCCAGAGGTATGTACATATGTGTTCTATAGAAGTGTGTTCTATGTGTTGTGTTCTATCCTGGCCACCACTATAGACCATCACTTGGTGTAGTCTACTCAACTCCTTATCAGCTGAATCAGATAAAACGTTGTCTCAATCAGGCGCTTCAAACCTATCGCACGTTTTTCTGTTGGTTCAAAGCTGGAGCTTCTATCAAAATGTACTCCCCTGTTTCACTTTTCACACTTCACTGAACAATCACACAACAGACAGACCAAGCCATGCAGCTGTATACAGGTACGTGATTGTATGTTTTTATCCGCACAGGGTTTACAGTAGCATACTCTATCGGGGTCGAACAATACTTACCATTCATTCAATCAGCCGGGGTTCGAGTTGTGGTCCATGAACAGGGGAGCAGCGTTTTTCCAGATACAGCAGGAATAAATGTTCCAAATAATGGATATCGAACATCCATCGCCTTGAGGAAGGTATATGCAGCAGAAAAAAGTCCTCATTGCCGACTCTGTCGTATCTTTTATAGGTCAAATTCAGTATTTGGCCATCCAAGACCAAACCGTGTGCCAATTCGGCAAGGGAAGTTCCAGCATTTAACTATAATTCGTCATATTCCGTTAAGGTTGAAAATCATGCATTTATTTTATAGACAATTTCGCAAACCTCTTGCAATGCGAAGTTCGAGCTTAGCTATTCTGAGGCGCTAAAGATAGTTTCAAGGTCCCTTACTGTACACCGTGAATTTTTTAAATTTTCAGAAATTGTTTTTGTTTACTGATATTCCCCAGCTCGGCTATGATACATAGTACGTTTTTTGTGTATCAGATGTGGGGCTGATTATCTAGTGTTTATCAAAATATACCATATCTAAATCAAATCAACGTGTGATTCTGCCCTCTAGCAACATCAACTTCCACTGCGCAAACGATCAACGACAGAATTGGTTTTAAATAAAAAAATCCCGCCCACTCCTACATGCGCACGCACGCTGACAGGACTTAATGTAACATTGTCGTAAGCAGGCAGCGGGAATTTTCAAATTATGCATTTCGCGAGGAGTGTGAAATGGTCTGTGTAGAAAACTTTAGAGAAGAGACCTACCTTGAATGTTTAAGGGATGCCTTCGGAGCTGCTACCAAAAAAATGTTATCGACCAATGCCAATGCGGTGACCCCCGAATTCCGCTTCCACCAGGATCACCAGTGAGATTTTGCAATATCACCCAAAGTTAGTGAACTCTCAGTGTTGCACTATCATAAGACCCGTAGTTAAACTTTTTTTAGGATCTTGCGTCAGCATTTACTACAGCGCAGCAAAGGGACCATGCGAATACCCACCTCCGTGCGAGTTAGTTTTAGATTATAAGTAAATCATAATGATTCATTTATTAAGTCATTTTTCAGCGAAACAATTTTCGAAGCTACCGTGAGCAGAACAAAGTATATGAATTCACAGGAGAATATTGTAAGTATAAATCTCTGGCGGTAAGCAGTTGTCCAAATTTCTAAATTGCGACCGAGTGAGAGCTAGTTTACGCACAACGGTGGTGCAAATAAAAGCTCTCCTCCTGGTCGAAATTAGGGAGCGCTGGGGCCTCAGAGACTTCACCTATACCATCGCGGCGAGAGCGCCTGAAATTTAAAACTATCATCCAGCCGCGCACATACTCATTGATTTAAAAACCTATTCCTACGTTGCTATGTCATTATAGCAAGATGCCTAAAGGACATATTGATGTGTTTTCCGTGAGATCAGGGCACGTAGCTAACCAAAGCTAACCAAGCCTAAAAGCAGGGGTGAAGCTGGCGCCATAGTGTGGGTGCATCCCAAAAGCAAACACTGAATAAGCTGAATAAATAATGCGAGTCAGACAGCAGACATAACACATATCTGGCCCGATTTCTTGCACGCAGATTTCCTGCCAGCGTTTTCTTTACTTGGCTCCTGCTCCACTTGGGCCGAAGCCAATAAAAACTACATGGTAGCGGGTCGAGTGAGCACCTCAAAAAATGGAGGTAGACTAGAACAAGTTGAATACTTAGACTGCTGACTTCAGGATTCACAAAATGCCCATCATTTTTGGGTCATCACTTGTTAATATACCCCTTTGTCGGGCACGCCCACAAAAAGGCTGGGTCATAAGGGGAACGTTGAGTAATAGGTTATTCTGGGTAATTCAACATATAAAGTGGGCTACAGTATATGCGGTGGACCCTATGCAGGTGATATATCCGGCTGCGTCTGTCGTATATTCTAGGCTATCGGACATATGAATCATACCAAACGCTCAGAGTAAGATCATTCAAAGCTTGAACAAATATATTGTTAGCCGCATGAATGCACGTAATTTTTTCAATTTCAGTAAGCAGTATGCATAGTTAATGAATAATCATTATCATTATGTATCATTATGCGGTAGTATGCATAGTTTCGACAATTTTTGATCTAGTTGATCTGTTTATGTTTCTGTGGAAGCGAAGGTTGCGATAACATGTTTGAGTCCTGGAAGCGTTGTTCAATGTGAGCATTCGAGATTAGTCACGATTATGATGCTTTTGGCGAAGGCAGACGCGGAGTAGAATAGGGTGGTGGAAACAAGTGTACCTGCTTATATTTTTAGAGAGTGATGAGGAGCAATGTAATGGAAGAATATCCTATTTGTGCACCAGATGCTATTTTCACAGGTCGTACAGTATGCTCGTGTGTCGAAAGTGATTGTATCTTTTGTGTACAATTTGTATTTCTGTCAGGAAAAGTTTTCAAAATAGAAGCTAATCTGAATTTGTAATGGTAAAAACTTTTCGTGAGCCTTATATTACTACGATTATTCTCGAACAATGTGCAAACAGAAACCTAATTCCGCGCATTTCTCAATCCAGCCATAATCTTTGCGTCGGCTGGCGGCAAAGTGCAGCGGAAGCTTCGAATACTAATACTAATAATCGGCGGCAAGAGACGCAGAGTAGAAGACTGGGGCGTCGCGCCACAATCGTTCTTGGCAGAAACAATCAACAACGAGCGTACTGCTCTATATGACCCCAAAAAGATGTCATGACGGACCTGAGACCGTATTTTCGAAGCGTTTTCCAGCGAGATCTTCTGCTCACCGAGTACTTTTCCATTGAGCTAACATAGCTAATCTCGAATGTATTTCTGTCACTGTTTTCCTGTCATCGAGTCAAGACCGCCACGCCACCGCCGCCGGCAGTACGAAATCGTTTTATCAAAAAAATGTTCATGGGAAAAGTTCGTCGAGATAACGGGGGTGACTGGGAAAAAAATAGAGGCGGTCAAGACCGCCGCGAAACCTTTTCCAGCGAGGCCTAATGAAGTAATTTCATGCGAGTGATTCATATCCGTCATTGTCACCGCCACTAAACTTCATGACTATCGTTGTAGGATGGCCAGGCTCTGCTAACGAAGCAGTTATCATGGGTCAAGGTGGTGTGAGGGTAACGTGGAGAGTTACTATCGACTATGCCATGCTATGATATGCTGCGTAACTTGGCCAAAGATTGGAACATGCGAGAATTTCCAAAATATAATTAGCCTGGGGAAATCGTGATAAATAGCAGCTGATATGATGCATGTCCCAAGCTGATGTCGTGCCACAGCTGATCATTAACGGGCTGCTGATTAAGAGCAGCCTGACACTTCCCTGAATTGGGAACCTGAACTGACCTGACACTCCCCTGAACTGGAAACCGAGCAAGCGCTAAGTCATCATTTTATGAGCGTTTAGTCCACTGTTTCTGCATTTTTGTCTTCATTTTGTACAGCCCTCTGCGTTTTGCGGATTGAAGTTCCTCGTGTCTTCTTCAAGGGTGCCCAGTAAACATTTCTTTTGTTCTGCTGGAATTTTTCGCGACAATAGTTTAATGGTTGGTGTGATGTAGATCGAAAAAAAACAGATGAACCCTGCTGGACGCTGGTTCAGTTACCCTGTTTCTGTATCGCTCATGCTGTCCCGCAATTATAATACGACAGCAAACCTATTTGACCAGTCATCATTCGTCCTAGGTTGAGTCGTCTAGGATGGTGAATTAAAAGAGGCACTGTGCGCCATCGAAACTGCGCGTTCACGCTGACCCCGACTTCCTGTCCAGCGAGCTTTGTTTCTAGAACAGCACAATTCCGTCGGGCCTTTATCCAGTCACCTCACTGTAATATTAAGGCGAGCTCGCGCTAAAATATTACACTCACCTCATTGGAAATTTAGGGATGACCTTAATGGGTTTTTCCAGTCAGCTCACTGTTTTCCAGCCACTTTTCGAGAATAGGGCCTCTGGAGCTCTCTTCCCATTCCTAGTCTCATCAGTGCGCAACATATCACAAAGAGAACAGGTTTGAGACAATGATATTATAGCCCTGCATCTTCAAAGATCTGATCTTTGTCCTGCCTATCAGCTGGTATCAGTCAGCAACTAGAAATTTCGCTGACGCAATTCTGGGCGGAAAAAATTGTCCACTACACCTGTGGGTTCTTAATGTTACCAGGACAGTCGTTACAGCCAAATGCGTCTTATTCTTGTCTTTTCTCCGCTCCTCCTCAGCAAGATAGTTTTGTGTGGTTTAGGTTTTTCCGTCGTCGGAGGTTTACTTTGTAATTTTTTTGAGACTAGGTAAATACGTGATACTCGAAATGCTTTGTGTTTAGTTCCGACGTGAAAAGCATTCGGCTCGTAATTTTGGATAGTTTAACTCCATCTTGATCAACTTCAAAATGGCGTTAACTCAAACTCCTGTGATCGTGTGCATATTCTATGGGGCCTGAGTTCTAAAGTTGGACATTCCGCCTAAAAAGTCTTGGAAGAAGATCGTGCTTATTAAAGAATTGCCGCTCAAAGGCTGCGATATCCAAATTCAACAATCTGTCAGAATCCGAAAAAAAGATCGAAATGACCACAAAAACACATGTCTCGACCCCAGCCATGATCTTTGCAAGCGCAGCTGGCACAAACGGCACGGAGGCTGGATATCTCGCAGGTCAGAAGAGAGAGGAGTCCAGTATCATAATGGCAATGACAGGATTGACAAGTGTTAAGCCAGCGATGACCATTCGCCAGTTGTCATTGTGAGCAGATTAAATACTGTACACCTAGAATTATTAAATCGGTCAAGTCGCTGAGGGCAGCATGCATGTTTGATGAGTGTCACCTATTAGCTTGGTAAAGCCGACAGCTTTCCATTGTTGTTTTCTCTTTCCTCCTCCGCAGCAGCAAAATGATTTTCTCCCAGTTTAGAATTTTTCGTCGTTTGGCAATTCAAGTAATAAGTTATTCAAGATCAGGGATATTGTTCTTTCTGTTCGCTCTTGACGCATATAAAGAGCATTCGGCTCATAATTTCCTATCAATCGTCATCGCTGGCTTAACACTTGTCAATCCTGTCATTGCCATTATGATACTGGACTCCTCTCTCTTCTGACCTGCGAGATTTCCAGCCTCCGTGCCGTTTGTGCCAGCTGCGCTTGCAAAGATCATGGCTGGGGTCGAGACATGTGTTTTTGTGGTCATTTCGATCTTTTCTGTTTTCAATCCATCATTAGCACAAAGTAAGCGAGCGAACCAGCTTTTCTTCTTCTCCAAATAAAGCGTGCCGTTTCAGATTTGCGATGCGGCGTAAGCGCGTGCGTCAGCTTGGGAGGTATAGTGGATGGCTCACGATGCTTTTTTGGCACAAATACGATGTCGACATGGGTAAATGCATGGTCGATCTGCCAGTAGAAGAAGCCATTTTGGCTTGACAATAATGACCCTGATGCGATTAAACTTGTAGCGATGGAAAAGCATGCCACAATCGGCAAGTGTTAGTGTACCCCAGAATAAAAAGTCCTTAATCTTCTTGCTCTTGAAGCGAAATTTTTTAAGGGATCGAAAGTCGTGTAATCTATATTTTGTGGCATGGTGTTAAAATTTTCAAACTGTTAGCACTGTTTCAAGAAAAAAGTACATTTTATCCTTGTATTGTACGGGAAAGTCCGCTCACGGAACATAGCCGTGAGACTGCGCCAGGAAATGGTTTCTCCCATGTTGGATGGCTGTGCTGATAGGAGGGCCTGCTCTTCTATGCACTATAGTGGAATGAAGTGCACTGAAAATTCGTGGAGCAGCAAGCACGAACTCAGGTTGGGTTCGGAAGTATGGTAGAATGTAGAGACGGTTTACACACCATCCTCTAATGTCTACCGCTACCTTTTCATGGTCACCTAATGGGGCTAGGTGTAATCTGAGGCAGTCGGCTTTTGTTCTTTTGTTGGGGGGAAGGGGGGGTCAACTGGCACAACTTCGCTCACGGAGATGGCCAAGCATACAGGGGTACTCACCTAAAAGGCGCTCCGAAACACAGAGCATCAACTATGTAAATCCAAAGTGAGATGCAGTCGACCGGCTTATATGTTGTTGTGAATGTGCCAATCTGGGTACACCAACCATGCTTTCCTGCCTTAGACGATTCAAAGTTTGGTTAAGACAACTGGATTAGTGGCGGTCGGGATGAGCAAAACAAGTTCGTAAGACTTGGGAAGATCAGCAACCGGGGGGGGGGGGCGCTCATTGACACCTAGGTGGCGCTCTAGACCAGACAGTTCGCCCAAGCAAGAAAGGCGATTGGATGAAGACGGCCTAGGAGATCCGCCAAAAGGTGCACTATGGCTAGACACCGGATCAGGTCGGTTTAAACCCGACGGTCGGGCCCGACTCGACCCGACCCGAAAGTCCCTGACCCGAAATTTCGGGTCGGGTTGACCCGAATTTGGTATAAGTAGTTGAAGTTGCTCGCGATAAAAACCATTCACAAATCCTCAGAACGTGATGGTGTTGGTGTAAAGGTGACTCTGAGAAAATATGAGATGGAGACATCTCACGTACGCGAATCTTCATCTTTTGTTATTGCCTAGTTATCCTTAGTAAATGCAATAAAGTTCCTTCATATTTCCCACAATAGAGGTCAAATAATTTTTACCCCAGATCTAAAAGCGACTAGGGTCTGTCCACTGGAGACAAGATTTAACCAGTCCGAATAACAGGCGTGAAAAAAAGAGACAACTCTGTCATAACTTTCGGAGTCTGAGACAGCTTATCCTTGGTTAAACAAAGAAATACCTAAATATATATGAGCCCCAGGCTAGAGTTGCATCTAGTCTTCACGAAAGATATTGCTCACAAAGTCATATTGTGCTGGACACTAGCTCCTGTCAGAACCTCCACTACTGATAGAGGGATGTGAGGGTACCTATCACTTCTGAACACAGCAAACTGTTCTGCAATGGTAACATGGATGGTGGTCAAGGGGGCTTATTATTGGTACATATTTGGTTTTTGGGTACAGAGTATACTGCTCTTCCAGCCACGTATACTCAGGAAGTTACGTCATATTCAGGAATCAAATGTGATTGTAGATACCCCCACGACCTGCTAAAAGTTATCAATTTCTTCCCATGTTAGAGTATGGCTAGTCCCACCCATTTATCAGAGTTGAATGAGAACTTTCACATATTGACCATTCCCTTTGCAGAAAATACTCAGAAAAATTAGTCATTTTCACAGCTTACAATTTGTGTGACATTCTCGGAAGTTACGCAGAATGAGAGCGTGGAATGAAAGACTTTGAGCATGCACTCATCACACAGATCACTTCTTCGATGGACGCTACTGTTGTACGTTGTCATCTCGTCAGGCATCCATCCACACGCTCACTCCTCACAATGGGTTCTGGGGGTTTACTGGCCAGCTGAACAACAGCACTGATAAAAAACTCGAGCTGGAAAAGTTCATGAAGTCATCTTTTGTTCTATAGGTTACATCAGATACTCAAGCGTTGTCCACTGTTGCCGAAGAAGCAATGCCATTCATCATTGGTACTTTGGATCCGGATACTTTAGTAAAGGCAGGGTACACGAGTGAAGAAACCATTAAACGGTGTTCCTATAACGGAAACATATGCTCATACAGGTGAGGTATCTTTTTATTCACGGAAAAATCCCACAGCAGACAGTAGGTTTACTGAAGAAGCACTGCAAAATTTTTAAGGGGCTATCCGGCGATTTAAGCGAGCTTTACAATTTTTGCACATGCTCTTCCAATGTTCAAGTTTTTCATAAATATATATATTCTGTTGATTTGCGCAGTTATGACAACAATTTTTGAACTCCAGATCAAGCAGCAATCCAGAATAAAAAAGTTATTTATTGCTGCTGAGAAGGAGAAGCAGTCAAGAGTGGCGGTTGGGAAGGTGTTGCGAAAAGCGTAGACGTTGTTTGTTCTGCGTTTTGTCTGAGAGAGATTGATTGTATCTGTTACAAAAGCGCTATTGTCAGATACGCCCCTTCGGAAGGAAACTATACGTCCTCATTCACCGGATGGAGGGTGGGGTGAAAGCGCATGACAAGAAACGTGAAGAAACCATCTTACGCAGGGACTTCACACTGCACCATGACTCGGCGCATGGAATTGCTACACGTTTAATGAATATGGTGAGCAAGGAATGGCTTCTCAAGCAGGGATGACCATAGGTATGTACATATGTGTTCAAACTGCTTTTGTACAAGTGGATATTAGAAATCAGCAATCAAGGCATGATGTCTTTTCCTGCAAATGAAATCGTCATTGCCGCTACTATATGCCCAGACCATCTGCGGGTGATCATACTGTATGAATTCAAATCACCTCATGAAGCATTGTGACAATCAGACACCAAGAATTTTTTTAAAAGTGTGTCTCAAAATCCTGTTGGTTCAAAGCTGGACGATAGATCAGGATGCACCTCGTTTTTTGGGTGAAACATTCACAAAAGTGACAGATCAGACTGTTTGAGTATGCTCACTTCACTGTAGTTTGTCGCCTATCGCATCTGTTCATCTAGCCCGTCCTCACTGCCAAGCTATTTTTCATCCACACAGGCTTTACAGCAGCATATTCAGTGGGAGTCGAGGAGTACTTACCATTTATTCAGTCGGCCGGGGTTCGAGTTGTGGTCCATGAACACGGCAGCAGCGTATTTCCAGATACAGCAGGAATAAATGTGCCGAATAATGGATATCGAACAACCATCGCCCTGAGAAGGGTAAATGCACAAAAGACAAAAAGCGGCTGCCAACTCTGCTCTTCCTCTTGCAGGTTAAAACTAGTGCTTGGCCATCTGAGAACAAACCGTGTGCCAAGTCGGCAAGGGAAGTTCCAGCATTTAACTATAATTCGTCGTATTCTCTTGAGGTTGAAAAATATGTATTCTACATATGTAAAGACTTTTTTACAAGCCTCTTACAACGAAAAATTCGAGTTTAGCGACTCATAGTCGCTAATAATAGTTTTACCGTCCCTTACTTCTGAGCTTGAAAACAATATATTCACTTTTTTGGTATTTTTCAGTTTTTGACTCCATTTCATCCTTCGCTTACAATAAAAACAAACACCACTTCTTGCAATTCATCCTAAGATGATAAAAATCTGCTGGATGTACTTTGTAATATTCAAATCTTGGAAAATTTCAATTTTGCGTTGTGCGTGGCCTGTACAATACTCCATATAGACCCCCTTGAAAAAGAGTCCCCTTTGAATGTTAAAGGGATGCCTTCGGAGCTGCTACCAAAAAAATGTTATCGACCAATGCCAATGCGGTGACCCCCGAATTCCGCTTCCACTAGGATCACCAGTGGGATTTTGCAATATCACCTGAAGTTAGTGAATTCTCAGTGTTGCACTATCATAAGACCTGTAGTCAAACTTTTTTCTAAGGATCTTGCGTCAGCATTTACTACAGCGCAGCAAAAGGGCAATGCAAATGCCCACCTCCGTGCGAGTAAGTTTTAGGTTATAAATTCATGATGATCCATCTATTTTCTGAGATTTTGCAGCAACAACATTTTCGAAGCTACAGTGAGCAGATCGAAGTACGCGTATCCTCTGGCGAATATTGTAAGTGCTAGTCTCTAGCGGTCGGCAGTTGTCCAAATTTTTTAATTGCGAGCGATTCGAAAGCATCAAGCTGCTCTAGTGCGCAACGATGATGTACATAGCCCTCTCTCATTGGTTGAAATTTGGGTGTACTGGGGCATTGGAGCTTTTAATTACACCAGCGCCGATGGAGCTACCAAAATTCCAGCTGTCAGCCAGCCAGCATATATAAACTGAATTTATAGCACATTTCTACCCTGCTATCAGTTATTATAAGTTAACATGCCGAAAGAACATGAACCAGGGCCTAGTTTCTTACGAGCAAATTTCGCGCGAACTGTCCTTACTACTGTAGCCTACTGTAGCTCTTGCTGCTCTTTGGTTGCAGTCAATTAAAAACTCTGCGGTAGCGAGCACCACCCCATTTCGAAATCTCGGGAAATTTAAAATGCTGAAAAGCTATAATATGCAGCTGATATACATTTGGATGAATCGCTTATTCGATACATTTGTAACTTCTAGGCTTTCGGAGATATGAATAATACCGAACGCTCGGAGTAAGACTGTTCGTAGCGTGAACAAAAAAAATGCTTGCAGGTGTTCATAATTTTAGAAAGCAGTATGCATTAATTGATGTATATTTGGAAGACTTAATGACCTTCGAACTCGCTGAACGCAAAAAGTACCAGGTAAAATGAGTCTTTGAGCTGGAAAAAACTTGAGCTTCTAACTTGAACTTTGCAGCTCGGTGATCTTCTGTCCGACATTGCCAATGTCATTGGACTGCTTTCGGGCATGTCAGTTTTGACAATTTTTGATCTAGTTGATTTGTTCGTGTTTCTGTGGAAGCGAAGAATGCGATGACATATTTGAGTCTTGGAAGCGCTTTTTAATGTGAGCATCCGAAATTGCCACGATTATGATGAGTTCGGCGAAAGAAAACGCGGAGCAGAATAGGGTGGTAAAACACGTGTACCTGCTTATATTATAGGTAGTAGTGGGAAACAATGTAATAGAAGAATATCGTCTTTGTGCACAGCATGCTTTTTTCACATGTCGCATGTTTGTCCGCCAGATGTTTCTATTTTCTGTGCGCATTTCGTATATTTGACATAAAATTTTCGAAAAATAGAAGCTAGTTTGGTAGAGGCATCAAATTGTTAGCAATTTTTTTTTAACCTCATATTAATTCGATGACTGCAGGAATTTCTAAAAAATAGTAAGCAACTTCTTTCTCAAAAAATTGTGGAAATGCGATTTTCGAGCCAGCCAACCCATATGAAATATACTTGGCCAGTCGAGCTTTTCCCCCCCCCCCCCTTTTAATATGCACTATCGGAAGTACTCACAAAGCTATAACCTCCTCACTTTTCACCATGTGTCAGTCTAGTTTTGCACTGGAGTTTCTCTTTCGTGAAAAAAAGGAAAGTCATAAATCTACTGGCGATTTCCATAGTGTGCAGCCTACCATGGCTATATAGTTCAGTGTTCTAAGGCTCCCTGAACGCCCGTAAATCCGGTTCATCATGCTCGGACGGGTCGACCATCACGCTGAAATTCAAAAAAATGGGCTTCCGAGGCCTCTTTTTGAAATGACATCGCGAAAGTGGTCATTGCAAAAGGTTTTAAAGGACAAATGAGGAAGTGACGTCGGCATTTCGCTTCATTTCCAAAAATAGGCAAAACAGTTTGAATTTGTCGCCTTTGTTGTGATGTTCAAATACAAAAGGTTGTTCGACTTGCGAAATGAATTTAAAGTAACAACTGGCGGTTATTGCCGCCCGCAACATGAGCTAACGTAGACTCGCACACAATGCGGAAAGGAGGCGGGGAGGTAGCAAGCCGGTTTTCACAGCTGAGTGACCCAGGTTCGACTATACGCAGGAGTAGAAGTTACGGAGCTTTCCTGCCTCTGCGAAGTAACCCTGAAGGCGCAATTAGAGTCGACAAAATTTCTACTCCTACCCTAGGCGTAGGTGTAGAAATTTTGTCGACTATAAATGCGCCTTGAGGCTCGTTTATACTCGCTACGGCGTAGCGCGCAGCACACAGGGTAAAGTATAGTTTCGCTGGGTACTGTACTACGACTATGCGAACTGCCGCCAAATGTCGTAGCGATGCAACGGCAGACGAAGTATAAACGGTTCGTTTTGGGCTGCTGCCGCAGGACCGCCGAGTCGTACTTTTTGCACTAAGAAAAAAGTTAGTGCAAAAAATACGCGCCCGCGTACCGGCGGTCTCCTCTTTGATAATATTTCACTTAATTATCTCAATTTAAATTTCAGCGACTTAGTTTGTCTGTTTTTAACTATTCTAGCCTAGATATAAGTTTGATTGCATATTTTAAAATGCTGAAAATGTGGTACATTAAAATTTTCATTTTTTTTTTAACAGGTGAATTGAGGAATTGCAAAATTTGAAATTTCAAGAGCGCCTGCTGCCTAGGAGTCATGATTTCTGCTTCAAGTGTAACCCACATTGGCCTGTATGGCTTCGACGACAAATGTAAATTTCTAAGCTCCGGATCATCGAAGGTAAGTTTCAATTTTGCTGCGCCATGTTGTATTTATTTGTCATAGTTGTGCTGTCGTCGGGCTCTATCCATGTCAAAGTCAGAATGATAATGAACAAATGAAACAAAGTTAGGAGATGCCCGTTTAACACACTGCACCTACTGTAGAAAAAGCCTGCATAGTTTTGCAATACTGTACTGCGAACTCGTCAGTAATAGAATCAGAACAGGAGGTCAATTTCTGTAAACTGCTAAGTTTTGCAATTGCATCGTTATTTTCATGCTTTTAGATTTCAATGACCTTCACTCAGCATTGAAGCGATCGATTACACTGTTTTCCAATTTTGAGGAGAGAAGGAGTGATAAATCGTGCCGTAAATACAAGAATCCTTTCCGACGTCTTGCCTATAGAAATGGCACTAAAGACATTGCTGGGGAATTGGAGTGACGGCAATGCTGATATGGTAGCGTAAACTCTGTGTTTGGGTTCGAGATTGCACAGAAGTAACTGATTGCAATTTGTTAGATTATGATGTGATACTCTCTAATTTTGTGTCAACAGATTCTGTTCATTTTCTGTCTGTTTCTATCTGACTCTCTGCCAACAATAGAAAAAGTTAAATAAATAGCTGTCCGATATAGTCCGTTGTCTGTTCTGTACGAATAGGGCATGTTGGAATTGTTGGTAGGACACTCATTTGAGCTCATCCCCAGCTACTGTAGAAAATCGCACACACAAGTCGAAAAAAGGGGTTTCCCGTTTTTAGCAGACAACTCTGCTCTGCCGCAGTATTCCGTTTTCTACGCGCGCAGGGCTCTGCGCGCGGACCTACGCGCAGAAGTATAAACGTCTCCCCGCTGCGCTCGGCGACGCTGTGCGCGCTACGCCAGCTGCAGCGTAGTGAGTATAAACGAGCCTTGACGTTTTACTTTTCCTGGCAGGGTGCACCATCTGCGAAAAAAGCGCTTTCACTCATACTGTAAAACTAGCTATCATACATTTTCGTCAGTGTGATGTCGCATAATCACACTGGGGTTCAGCTGAGGCTGACGCACACTGAGAAAGGCAATGTTCGAAGGAAGCAAAACAACGGTTGAGGTTAGACCCTCAGTTATTCAGAATGCAACAAGAAATTTATGTGTAAGTTTTTTCACAAAAGACACTGTTTGATCGGCAAGAAAACATTCGCGCACATTACGTTCGTGTTCGTGTTTTTTTTGCTCCTACTGCCAGCCTTTGGCATTTACAACTTGACTTTAGAAACGTCGTAATCAAGCAGGGCAGCTACTCAACCATTTCCACTTCCCCTCCTCTGAATCTTTCTCGTCCCACGCTTTTTCTGCCAGGCGCCAGCGCGCACCTTATTGCGATGCTGACGGAAGGACACCTGTGAGGCGCCAAATTTAAACTGTTTCGCCCATTTTTGTAAATGAAGCGAAATGTCGACGTATTTGTGTGCAACATGCTCATTTGTGCTTAAAAACCTTTAGCAATGACTATTTTGGCGATATCATTTCAAAAAGAGCCTCGGAAGCCCATTTTTTTTGAATTTCATCGTGATGGTCGACCCGTCCGAGCATGCTGAACCGGTTTTATCGCCGTTCAAGGAGCCTTAGAATACCAGCATATATCCACCACTTGCAGCTAAGGCGCCGAAACTGACTTTTACGCCGAAGTAAGGCTGTGCTGCTTCCAGTGACTTCCGGTTGGGCGCGCGGGAGAATACGAATAGGTGTATTTCTACGAGTATTTCTTCGTGCATTGCACAAGAGCTGTGAAAAGAAGGGAAAAGCGTTTGTGGAATATGCGTGACTGTGGCAGAATTTATTATTGATATATGGCAGACAAATTTTCCTCGGCGATGGAAAGAGAAACTAAATTAAATTGAGGAATGTTAAGTAAGTTTTTAGTTTATTGAAATTCCCATTTTATGAGGAAAAGCGGAAGCGGAGCTGGCACCCTGGGGCTTCGAAATTTGCGCCTAGGCAAAGCGGATCATTTTATTATGCTCAGAAATTGAGAGGCCGCCAGATCTACATCTGAACAACAGCTTCCTCAGAAAATGTTTGCTAATTGCCTCTTATGTTGACAAGTGCATTATTTTCGGTCTTCTTTTCGCCAATTGCAAGGCCACCTGAATTTTCCAAAAGTTCTGATGCCCACTTTTCATGCATTTATAGCCGTCGAATCAGTTGTTATTTATCCGACCATTTCGGTCGAGTAACACGATGGGTGTGTTCGAAACAATTAACCACAGGTCAATCATTTCGTTTAGTAAATTTTCCAAAGGGAATACGATCCGTGTCCAATGAAAACGATCGACACGACTTTTGGTAAGTACGTTTTTTTTTGATAATTCAACTCTTCACTAAGGGATGGCCATCCAGAAAAGCGTTTACCCAAACCCCCAGCCTGTGTCCACTTCTTATACGCCCACATCGATGAACTCCCCTGAGTATAATCTTCTCGCACTTGACGACACGAACATATTGCATTCTTTAGAATGCCCTGCAGAAAATACGAAGACAACATTGACGAATGCTTCAACGAGTTGAGTTTTCAGTGGGCGATGTGGATGAAGAAGCTCAGCGTGCCCTGAGTGCCCAAAAATCACTTTCAGCGAACAATCGGCCGAACGAAAACTTGCCAGACTCCGAACACTCTGGTTTGTTTTTTATCGTTCCGCCTCAGCGAACGAAGTGTTGAGGCTAGAAGCTGTTCTTGTTACTTATCTTATGATTTTTTGTGTTTTGTGTGGATGCTGCTGCATTTCTAACTCACATTGAAACGCGATAATTCGTCTTCTTTTTCTAACAGTATAGGCATGACATTTCATTAAATACAGTACCATTTCGAGCGAGGTTCCTAGAAGCATCGTCCCAAACTTCGGTCAAGCTTTTGTCGTCCTCCACGATTTTTCGTCATCGACGCTGCAGTAACTGCGGCTCGTAAACAGGTTTTCAAGCAAAAGGTAGCCCAGTGGCCTTCTCCTTTCTCGTTCGAGTCCTTCAAAATATAGACGTCTTGATATTTTTGACAAAAAGCTCGTCACAGTTCATGCCACGATCATAATCTTGATCGTCTCCAATATAATTTCAGCCATGAAAACCGCGCACGCAAAACAGCCCAATCAAATGCAAAATTACAGAGCAAGCAATTTTTAAGACTAAGGTTTTAATCGGATTTGTTACATACTATTAATTCATTTCGTTTTTCCGCTTTTCCCTAGGCTGTAGGCACAATTTTGATGACTATACTATAAATATATATACTATACATATACAGGGTGTCCAGCATCGGCCGACCCTCCGACCCGACCCGCCGACCCACCACCGGCGGTGGGTCGGCCGGGTCGGTTAAATTTTGAATTCCCGCCATATACTAACCGCCTACTGCAGTCGAGGCCTGTGCTACTAGAAAATAGATACTGCATTGTATTTTTTGCGATGCAATTTAAACATTGTTGGTTTCGATACATTTCGTTTCTCATAGAAATGCAATGCGATGACACTTTAGCATATTTCGATTGATTATGGTGAGGGGTAAAGCTCCCGAGTCCGGAACATCTATGCCCCAAGTCTTCTCAGTGTCTCAAAATCAAGAAAAGACCGATCTATTTTCAATTTTGTTTGACTTAGCAGAATCCCCCGCGGCTAAATAGTTCTAAATTTCGCTTGAAGCTCAGCTCAACACTCGAAAAAGGTATTCTTAAAAAAAGCGCACTCATTCCGCTTTAGGCTCGCTTCGGTCCTGATTCGGAACCACCAAAAGGTTTGTGTGATTTGGTCGATCAAAGGAATAGATTCAAGCGTACTTCTACTTTTTTTAAACTAAGAGTGAAACAACACCGTGTCTGCCTTGTTCCTTGGCCTTGTCCCTTCTTGGTGCAATCGAGGTGTTCTGGCTTAGGAACCGTTTCGGATCAGGTCACTTTACCCTATCATCGCCAATCTATGCGATAATAAAAAATTTCTTTGAAATCTTGAGTGATTCTATGTTCTATTTTAAAGGGAGCAAAATCATGCACTTTGGGTCGGGTCGGGTCGGATTGGGTCGGGTCAGGTCGGGTCGGTCGGTCGGGTCGGGTCGGGTCGGAAGTGTTAAGCCTGGGTCGGCCGATGTATAGCCATGGCAATTTTCCAGCGCACAGCTTGACCAGCTCGATGATATTTCATTACGGTTTGCTCTAAGCAGCCTCCGCGCGCTAATTTCAACTCTGCGACTTCTAAGAAACAGTGGAATGATCTATTGCTTTTCGTCGCGAGGCTTCGCAAAATTCGTTATTTTTATCCTCTGATCAGGTTGACTAGGTGGGAGTAGGTGATCAGATTTTCAGCCTTGGTCTAAAGATTTGAAGCTAATAGCACGCTTGTTCAAGACTTTCAAAACAATGAGTTTTCTAAATAGATCTCGAAATGCTGGATTTTTTGAAACAAATTTTTGGAAAAAATGGTTTCAAAACGCATCTCTGGGCAGTTTTTTTCATCGATTTTGTTGAGATTCATATTTGCAATGGTGTTAGGCATACAATTAACGGATGAAACGTTCGCGGGAACGAGAGCATTTATACTTCCATTAAAATTTTAACATATAACAATGGTGAAAAATATAAAGTATAAATTGTATACGTACCTGTTTTAAGGAGTCAGGTATCGTACTATAGCGCACATTTTTCAATTTTTGTATAGACTGTGAAATTGTCAATTGCTATATTCTTTTAGTCAAGCACTTTTTGAAGCGCTTTTCAAGGGAACCATATATTGATTGAACATTTAACGGCATGAACAAAATGACTATGCCTAAAAAAACCTCCTTGGCATATTACAGCTTCAAAAAACGTCTCGATGTCTTTACACATACCTTTTTCCAAAGACCCATGGTTACTAGAAACATGGCAGTAGTTAGCAGTTGACTTGTGTATGTGTCTTCGTACATATTGCTGTTATGAAGTGTTTTAAAAGGGGAAACAGCTAATACAAAGCATTGTTTTCAACAAATAATGCAAAAAGTTGCAGAGCTACTATACCCCCTTTCAAAACTACCGAGATTTATAGTATAAGATTATATCTTACTTGATTGCAATGACCATAAAAATCGTCAGGATCGACATGGGAGGGAGGCGAGATAACCTGTTTTTGCAAGGTGTCATGGGCGGCCTGGGTTTTTGCTGGCTAGTTCAACAAACTTTCAGTGCACTTTTTGTGTTCTCCGCCGTACATATGCGTACGTAGAGATTATGACCCCTGTGCGGGACCTCCAATCGCCACAGCTCTCCTACCATCCTCTCTGTTACCAGGCGGATCTACACTATGCAGCATTAAAGCACCTCTTGGCACAATCTCTTCGCCATCTCCCCCGAACAGACTTACTCGTACAGTACAGCCAGAATAACTGATTGCTCTTAAAATAATGCAGGCAGGCTGAGAATTTTCAAATTATGCCTCGGAATGTGGATTACACCACCTTCGACCCCTTAAATTTCGCTTTGAGAGCAAGAAGATTCAAGACTTTTTTATTCTGGGCTATAGTAACACTTGCCGTTATTGTGGCATGCTTCGCCATCGCTGCAACTTTAATCATCAAGTATCACGCGGAAGAAAAAATTGTGATCATCAAAGTAAATATCAAGGTCATTATTGTCAAAGTCATTACTTCTCTTGTTTTTTAGCTGATACCAAACCAGTTTCCGTTTCCTGCAGTGACACTGTGCAATATCAATCCATACAAAAAGTCCCTCCTTCCCTCGCTACTACCACACGCAGCTTATTTGGCTGAAACGTATACAAACGCATCGCGACAATCTAAAAACAAAGTTTTCAACAATTCGACAGCATCCAACGCTTTAGCTAAGAAAAGACGGAAAAGGAGTAACCCTCCTTTCAGCCAATGCATGTGCCACTACTCTGCCACAAGGGCTAATTACAGCCTAATTAATGCATCTGTGGCCTATGTGCTCTATACTGATTTACGGATAGACAATTGGAAATGCGCTTTTACATGCTGCGAAAATTCACCGCATGGAACCAATGGACGTCTTGTGAAGCTCGAGCCTGGGTTTCAAACATTTTTGAGAAATTATAGCTACTTTGAGTTCTGGGTGGCAATTTATTGCACGGATTCCAACACATGCAAGTATTACGACGACGTGTCTACTCCCACTGGTAGCTCATTCCGACTAACGTCTCTGTGTGAAGGCGATTCATGCAAAGAGTTAGACCGCTATGGGAACTACGGGATAATGCCAGGCCTCGTAACAATTGTCTACACTCCGAATCGAATCGACTACGACTTTGAGTTTATGACTGGTCGTGAGCGTGGAGCGCTTTTCTGCCAAGGTAAGCTACATAGCCAAGTGCAGATAAAAGTGATAAATATATTTGAAGATTTGTGACTGCGTTTCAGTAAAGCCTTTTGCAATATCCTCATCGACTGGCAGACCTGCATATTCACCATCTATGAGATCTCCAGCAAGCCCATGTCTCTGTAACTATTCTGGAGCAATCGTGCATCAGGCGAACACGACGACCAAGTACATCACCTATCCAAACACCAGGCAGGGCTGGGAATGTGGTTTCACGTGTTGTTCCAAAATGACTGCTGGCTCAATGATCGCGAGTCTAGCGCAAGTTGAAAAGGGTGTTTTGGAATCGTTTAATGTCTCGATGTGGAATTGGATTGCTTTGAAGTGTTTTAATGGCACTAGTTCGTGCCATTGGTACACTGATCCAAATACACCGATTGAAGACGAATTCAAATTGCAAGATCTTTGCGGAAATTGCGTGCCATTGGGAAACTCTCAATCGCCAGGGCCGAAAGCATTCATGAGGCAAGCTGGAAGCACTTCGTTTTTTGGAAACAATGAATCAGCAACACTGTGTCGATGTAAGACGCTTTTAATTGTAATTTCCATCGTTTTCTCATCTTCTATTTTTCTAGATGATAGAGTAACAAAAACGAGTTCAATAACTTGGACGACCAGTAGCAGCAGAATTATGTCACCTATAACGAGTTCGATTTTGGTGCCCACTAGCAGCGCACTTCTGTCAGTCTCTCCCTCTGCCACGGAAAGCACAAAACTTTCTACTGTTTCTTATTCGATAACGCAATTATCTGAGCTCATTTCGTCTTCGTTGCCAACGAAATCTTCTTACGCAGAAGCTACATCCTTCCAGACCAGAGACTCTGCTTTCGCATTAACATTTGAGCCTCCACACTCAAGCACATCACACCGCATCACCGCAACCACATACGAAACGTCGATATCAAAAACCAGTGTGGCTCTTTCATCATCTCATTTCACACAGGGTGCGGGAGAAGCTAGCCTGAAGACATCAACGAAGCTGTCAAAATATGAGTCCCCTTCATTCACATCCATGCGAGCAACTGAAAAAGGCAGCTCTGCAGCCACAAACATTGTGCAATTGCGATCGCAGACACCTACTCCTACTGCTGAGATCAATTTTCAGTCAGCGACGAAACCTAGAAGAAGCAGCGCCACAGAAAGCACATACTCGAGATTTGCAAGTGCTGTTGCACCAGGATCTAGTACAGCCATACATCGATCTAGTAGCTCCAGCCATACAATATCTGGAACTACTCGGACATCGATTCAATTCACGGAAAACACAGGAAGATCAAGGATGTCGATGCATACGGCGAATACTGAACCAGTTGGCCAGACAGGTGTGGTATCAGTACTAATGAATACCAAGCAAACAAATGCTGAATATCATACAGTCAGCTATGAAACTGGATCTTCACGAAACATCCAGCCAGCATCAGCAGTGAACAATGCCACCACGATTAAAAGCACTAGCAAAGGCTCTTCTCATGTGGGGACAATCCGATCACATTGCAGTAAACTGACCACCACCAACAATCCCACTAAGTGGACCGCTACTACAGCTCTGACCGCCGCCGCCACCACGTCCACCGCTGCCTCCCAATCCGTCTCCACCGCCACCACCGCCACTGCAGCTATTTTTACCGTTAACGCCTCCACCGCCTCCACCAACACCACCACCACTTCCACCAGCAACGCCTCCACTGCTATCACTGTCACTGCATCCACCTCTCCCATCGCTATAGCTTCTGTCACCATCGCCACCGCCTTTCCGACCGCCACCACCGCCACCGCCACCACTGCTCCTACCACCCAATCAAAAACAGCGACACACTCTGCAGCAGCAAAATCATTTCAGCAGGCCATTTACGACACCTTGTTCGATCCAAACGTGAGTACACGACTTGTCCGAAGCAAATGTTTCGTACCAAGACCTTCTATTTTTATAGGTTATGTCAGATGAAGAAGCCTTGTGCGCTGTCGCCGAGGACGCGCTACCATATATTATTGGCACGCTTGATCTGGAAACCTTGTTAAAAGCGGGATATACAGGCGCAGAAACCATAAAGCGCTGTTCTTATAATGGCAACATATGCACATACAAGTAAGGGATCGCTTCTGGAGTGAAATGACTGTGAAGGGATTTCATGGCTCTCCCAAAACAAAGTGTGAAATTCGAACTCCCGCCAAAGAGTGCGTCTCCATCAGGCAGCTTCCTGCCCTACGAACTATGATAAAAATTTCCACCTGTGTACTGCGCTGAAAAATTACCTAAATTTTGCAGGAACTTCACATTGCACCCAGACCCTGGTTTTGGCAATTGCTACACATTCAATGATAATGGCGATCAAGGTATGGCTTATCAAGGAGGGATGGCAAGAGGTACGTACATACCTGCACTCTATCTTGAAAGGTCATGTTTGGACATGCGCTATGCATTTGTATGCACCAATAAAAGAGTTGCCGCTACTTGACCTGCGCAAATTAGAACAGTGTCTATGAGCATGATCATAGACAAATAGAAGGTAGTACCTCTGTCTTTAAAGGTCATATGCTCCAGCACAGAGCAAATCCTCATTCCTGATTCTATAGTACGCCTTCTTAAAATTCGCTTAAAAGCTGAGCTTATGATGTGGTATTCTGTTAGCCGTGCAAGCGCACACAGCCAAGAGGAAACATACCAACGCCGTGGGACATTTTACAAGTTCATCCGCGATTTTTCTGCGCAGGATTTGCAACAGCATACTTCGTTGGAGTGGATGAATACTTGCCTTTCATTCAATCGGCTGGGGTACGAGTTGTGGTCCATGAACAGGGCAGTGTCGTGTTTCCAGATATAGCAGGGATGAATGTGGCAAACAATGGGTATCGCACAACCATTGCCTTGAGGATGGTAACTTCACAAGATCAAGGAGCATCGGGTATGTCGATCTTCCCTATATTTTTTAGGTCAAAACTGAAGCCTGGTCGTCAAAGATCAAACCCTGCGCTATATCTGCCAGTGATGTGCCATCGTTTAACTATAATTCGTCATATTCTGTCGAGGTAGATAAAACCATTTGTTTTAAATGTCCTATAATGATTTCTTTATGTCGAAGGGGTGTTTACGGAGTTGCTACCAAAAGTATGTCATCGATCACTGCCAATGTGGAGACCCCAGAATTCCGCTCCCTCCTGGATCAACTGTTGGGCATTGCAATATTTCACAAAGTAAGTAAATTTTTAAACTTCACACAGAAACTTCCATTTGAAATGCAATAGGAGTCATTAAAGGATCTTGTGTGAACACATATTACAGCACAGTAGAAGAACGATGCTATTGCCCTTCCCCATGCAAGTAAGATTCTTCAAAAACACTGTACTTGGTCTTCTTCATGCTGGATATTTTCATAGTGACAACATCTATGAAGCAACCGTAACCAGATCAAAATATCCAACGCATGCCGTAAGTGAATTGGTGCAGTTTTACATTGATTTTTCGTTGCATTTTGTAAGTTCTTCGGTCCAAGGTCAACAGAAGCAAAAAAACCATTATTGTTTTGTATTCTGTTAGCCCTGCCATGACCATGGATACCAGAAAAAGTACTACATTTTCATGCATGGATGCTGGTAATATGAACTCGGTCCCGGGCTTAGTGCCTTAAAATATTTGATAAGGCGCGGGTTTTCAAGGTTTTTTGAGGTTGTGTTCACTCAACAAAACTTTTGTCAGAAACTGTATTTTGCCGTTCTGAATAACATTTCTGGTACTTTGCTGTCTTCTCTTTTTAAAAAGATCAAACGTTTCGCGTTGAAATTTAAGCTTTCTGGGTCTCTAGGGCAGCAGATCTAAAAAAGCTGTGTGTAAAAAATCTAGATTTTCAAGCGAAATATAAAAATTTCAAGGCCATATAGTCACTTTTTTGTAAATACAGTGAAGCTAACAACGCAGCTCCGGCTCCGACAGATCAGGCGAGTCTTTCCAGTATTCTTCTGTCCCGTAATCATACCTGAAGTAGATTTTTAATTGAGCTAAAAGAGCCCGGTAAATTCCGAATTCAACATTCTAACTATTAGTGTGGATCATTCTATTCAGACCGCATCATTGGTTTTATAGCAGACCAGCATTGCTGTTGATACAAATTTCACTGAAAAGCATCCGTAAGTTTGACATCTATGGAATTCGTACTAGATTAAATTATGTACCCAAAAATTTGCAGAAACCAGCTCGCATTAATTGAAGTATATTTCGATAACGTCATGATCGTTGAATTTATTGAAAACCGGAAATACAAGGTGAAAATAAGACAAGATATTCCCTCTCGCACTCATGAATAAGGTACATTCCTTTCTAGATAGCGGATCTTCTGTCCGATTTGGCCAATGTCATTGGCTTACTTACAGGAATGTCAATTTTGACAATTTTTGACCTAGTTGATCTGGTCATGTTCTTACGGCAGCGAAGACATCGATAACTTATTTTGCGCGCTGCCTTCAATTCTAGCATTCGCTTTGTGGGGTTTTAAATTGTTTTAAGTCACCATGGCAAGAATGTGTGTTAGAAAGCTTATGTCTGGCTTTAATGTAGTTATATATTACTACTATAAATTATAATCGGTCAAAAAGTATTCCTAGTATGTGCTACACAGTACATGAATGCTGCAAGTTATCCTGTCACAAAACATTGATGCAATAAACAGCTAGACAGCTTATCGCGCAATACCTTAATATATATGAAAACGCCGATTGAGTTCTAATTTTTTTAAAGATATATCAATGCATACAATCAAGGAAAAGATGACCAATAGATTTGGTGAAACTCGAGGCCTACATGAAAAAAAACCCAAGAACTGACATAATTGCCTGTGATGAAACGGCAAAAACTCGTCCTCATTGCAGAGTCCTTATCTCTGGCGATGAAACAGACACACAGCTGCTGCTCAAATACACACAGTATATAAAAATGACGCTGTCATAAATATCATTTACGTCGCCTACTCCACAAATATTCGATCAAGTGTGTGATTTCAAATAAACTCAGAACCGACATGCCCAAGAATAATCCAGTGATTGATGAAAAATCCCACAATAAATCGAAAATCTGAATCCAAAAGCCGTAAGGAAAACTTGAGTCTTCAAGTGGAAGAACCTACTTACAGAATATGCTTGTGCTTCGACATATTCGACTGTGATCAAATCTTCGAAGTATACATCGATGACAGATAGTTCACTTCTGTTCAAATTTGACAAATTAGAGAACGAACTGGGTGCATCCAATTCTTACTTTGAAGAAGCAACTTTACTGTCTCCAATACCCACGATATTGCCAACATCCTGCAAAGCATCATCTTCCATCTTACTGCCAGAAATTCAAAAACGGGCACCTCTTACAAAATTATTTGACCATTTGGTGGTGCTAACTGTGGTTTCGTACAACACAGATCTGAAAAAAGCATGGAACATTTTGGAGTCAGGGAATGAGCAAAAATTTGCATCTTACTGGCATTCTGGAGGACATTGGCAATTAGCCTTTGCCACATTGTAGTAGGTGTTCACACACTCTCCTGTAAGGTTCGAAGAATACAGGTTTTTTCTACCAACGTGAACTACAAGCTTACTTTTTGTGACATCGCAGTAGCCCACTTTGCTGTTTGGTGGAAGTGGGATTCGTGGATCGCCGCACTGACATCGTTTGATAACGCTTGCTTGGTAACAGCTTCTAAAGCAGCCCTGAAAAGTAAAGTGTGCTGTTCTCTGAGTTTTCCCGACTGGGTCCCGTGTCGCGCCAAAGTTCTGTGAGTCGGATGATAGAGTGAACTTTTATATATAGTATGCCATGTGAAATCGAAGAATGATTCATTCTTGGAGCTTTTAAATCATCCAGCGTTTGGTTACGACTCACACAACTGCAGCATGCTGGAACATGAGGTCGTTTTCAGTTTTAGTTACTATAACAAATGTCAGGACTGGTTGTGCGTGTCGTACTAGCACAATATACGATCAAAGATGACTGGCTCATTATAAACTCTGAGCCCAGGTCAACATTGAGTCGAAGCCTAACCCATTTTTCGGATGTTTGGGGGGGGTTGGGTTGGGTTGGGTTTGTAGGCAAAGCGGTTTATATAGATCAAACGCTATACTTACAGATGGAAACAGTGAATGTCATTGTACTTGCACCGTGCACAAGTCATGACTGTCTGCAGTCATGCAACTGCAAACACACTCAAGCATAAGCAACTTGCACGATCGTGCAAAGAACGCCGTGTCACATCGATGACTTGCCCTCCATGAACTCTGCTTCAAGCTGGGAGATGTATGCATGATATCTGATCCTGCGGGGCTTCAGTGAGTAGTACAATTTTCCTTGGTTCCTCAAGAGATTTCTCGCCTGAATATGACAAGCAGTAATGACTGCATCTGAAGCTGAGGCAATAGATCCTCCTGTAGCCTCCTGTAAGTTAGCTTGACAGGGGCAGGAGAGAACGGGGTCAAAAAACCTGTGACTGGAGCAAGGCGAGTTTGAAAGATAACGCGTCTGGAACATCAACCCAAGGATTCCAGCTTAGCCAGGACACACCAGTAGTTTTCTCTCAATCGCCATCACACATCTGGCTGTGGGGCTACAATAACTCTTGTCTCACTAAAGCTGATATCTGTCTGCAAATACCACATATTTGTACGATATGCCCCGTCAGAGGGCATCCCATATAGCATCCATTAGGCATATCCAGCCAAAAAGGGGCCTTTCCGCAGGACTGGTGTCGACGACTGGTGTCGACAACTGCTGTCTACGCATATGCCATCCACCTCTCGGCGTGCCTAAACCCAGGTGTTCTCGAAAATTATAGTTCCCTAGCACCTCGCTCTCGCATAAGGGCTTCTGGCTGGTACCGAACCCACTGATGTTCTCAATAAGAGTCAACTCAGCCGCCCTGAAAGCTTGAAGCCTGAACTTGCCTCGGTTGAATACGATGTGGTATTGTAATTGTAAATTGGAACCTCAGACGCAAGTGTTGCGCACGGTCGTTCTGATGAGGACATGGCTTCAGTGCGAATCTAAAAAAAAACTTTCATATATATTGTCCATTTTCAATTAAAGTGAACGCGCGTATCTCCGCGCATAACAAAGCTGGCAGCACGCTCGGATTACCATTCACGATCCTTCTAAATGACCCATCTAAGAAGAGCTCTCGAAAAGGAATATAGATTACGCCGAATTATTCAGCAGAGCAGACATCATGTTTTTGACATACATAAGTGATTGGTAAGGTTCAAGGTGTGCTTTCTGCCTTGGTTCACCACACCAAGGAGGACACACACGCACATCCCAAAGGAAACATAACACAGCGCACTTTCTGCAAATATCGTGTGTGCACAGGAAACTCGTGTACCTTCTTGAGGGTAAATGATGCTTTGTATCCACTGGGCACATTGAACCCGAATATATCTGGGAATATCGGCTCATCCTGCCCGTGGATTACAACTCGAATTCCAGCTGCTTGAACGAAGCTCATGTAGTCGTCCACACCCACGACGTATCCAGTCGAGAATCCTAGTGTTGACATACTGAAACAGACTTTTTTAAAAGGGAATAACTTTAACGATTACCTCTCCCATCACCAGCTTGACTGGCCACCCGTCTCTCTCCGTATGCATTGAAAGTGTAGCAGTTTCCATAACTGGGGTCAGCATGCAGGGTGAAGTTCCTGTCAAGAATGAAAAAGAGCCATATTGACCTCGCGAGAAGACATTTTGTCTCCCAAAGGTTACTTACACATGCGAACAACGAATGCCATTATACTTGCACCGTGCAATGGTCTCTTCACTGGTGTAGCCAGCTTTCACAGCTAGGTCTAATGGAAGCGAAGCCACCACATAGGCCAGCATGTCTTGCGCAGTTGCCGTCAATGCACCCGTGTCGGATTTTATCTGTAGGAAAAATAACATTCAGTAAACGGTCGCACCGAATGGACAACACAAGCTCACTGTTGGATCATCCAAGGTTTCATTGATTGTCTTCGCTACAGCAGCGGCCAATATAACGAGCTCGTTGGATATACTGTTATTAGTTGTCAAGACTGTGGTTTGATTGGAGATGCGCACTGAACTGGTGGACTGGGCTGATTGGCCGCGAGATGAGTCAGTGCTCACGGAGGTGAGTTTGGCAGTTGGGTTTGACCTGCTGCTTGTGCTAGCTGCCTTCACGCCTGCAGTTTCAGCTGGTATTGATGATGTGGTCTGTTCGAGCTTGCCGTTTTTGGAAGCGACATTTACGGTTTCAGTTGACGTTGTAAAGTTGCTGCTTGTGGTCACACTCTTACTTTGGCCAGCCGCTGGGGTCCAACTCGCTGTGCCGACATATGGTGTTGATTCCAATGTAAAAGTTGTATTTGATATTGGCAAAGTCAATGGAGTAGAGGAACTGGAAGACTGAGAGGGCGCCGATGTTGTTATTTGAGATGGTGGAGACAAAGTCGTGTCTGTTGACGAAATTAGGATGCCGTCTGATCGTGAGCTGGTGTTCAAGGATGTTGTTGTCATGGAAGGCACTTGACTTGCGCTTAGCGATTCAAGCGGGTTGATTGAGGACAATGTAGCCATGCCAGCCCTTACAGAAGAGGTTACTGGCCCGAGTCCAACATCGGCCAATGTGCTCATCGATGCGTTTGGAGTGAATAGAATGGAAGAGAGCATTGAAATCTTCGCGGCTTGTGCTATTGTGGTGTCGGCTGATGTAGCCATGGCATTGGTCGATGGTTCAATGGTTGCAATTTTCGCCATCAAAGTTGAAGTCAGCGAGGTGGAAATTGTTGGTGTGGCCTGGCGAGTTATCGACATTGTTGTCAATGATGTGGGATTAGATATAGATATCATGGCTATGGATACTGTAGACGCGGGGCTGACAGATTGGAAAGAGCTAAGAGATGGTGTTGAAGATGATGACGTTGATGAAGCAGTGCTCGAAGCGCTCGAAACGTCTGTTGGTGACCTTAGAGCTGATGTTCTTGAAGACTGCATGGTTGATGAGTGAGGTGTCCCTGTTGATGTGCTGCTGCTGGCTGTAGTGGATTTTCCTGATACACTTGACGACAACAAATACATGAAGCCAGTGGACGTGTATTCGCGTACTGTGGATGGAGTGCTTGAAGTGAAGAGAGGAGTAGCTACTGAAGTGCTCGCAAGTATCCTCGAGGTACTGCCACTTGACAGCACCTCACTAGATATGGAGGGTGACGCAGTTGTGGTGGTCGCAGTGGCTAATGTGCTTGAGAATGGGCTACTAGGTGATGAGGAGAGCGCAGTGTTAGAGCTGGCCATAGGAGACGAGCTGGGTGAACTCTCACTGGTTGAGACTGATGTGGATGGGTTGCTTGCTATGCTTGACAAAAGCATCGAAGAGCTCGTCACTCCCACTGAAACTGATGTTGCTGCAATGGAGGTGGTTGAATCGGATGTGGATAGAGGGGGCAAAGAAGATGTGCTTGGCGACGTGCTGAATACTATGCTTGATGAGAGCGATGATACTGTCGATGTTTTAGCTGCTGTTGATGGCGGCAGTGAGGCACCCACAGTATATGTTGAAGCAGTCGTGCTTGTCGCCAGTGATGAAACTGTGGTGCTGGGTGCAGTAGAGGTACTTGCGAATGAGCTGGGGCTGGTTATCAGCAATGTGTCATCACTGGTTGTCAATGATGTGCTAGTAGAAGCAGTGACGACAGTTGATGTTGGATTGCTAGTCAATGATACAGCCAGACTAGCCGTCGATGGGGGCGTGATTAATGTCGAGGTCATGGCAGGGCTGCTGCTGAGCGCGTTTGTAGTTGTGACTGGGGATGTTGTTGTCGTTGCAGTCGTAAGGAGACTTGTGGCGGTAGTAGGGGGGCTTGCTATCACTGATGTGCCAACTGGAGTGGTTGGCAGGCTAGTGCTTGAGATGACTGGTGTTATCGAACTGGCTAGCGTGGATGAGAATACCGCTGAAGACGTCTGCTCAGCGGTTGTAATCATAATCGTGGTGCTTCGAACAGTAGTTATGTCAGTAGTTGGTAACTCATATGTAGCAGCAGGGGTGGTGATGATGCTGGTGGTTTGTGCTGCTGTACTGGTGGACCTGGGTGGGGCTGTAGGAGTTTTTACTCCCGAGAAAGCCAGGGAAGAAGAGGTAGCCATCGTGCTCGGAGCACCTGTACTGCTGACAGGGGTTTGGGCTGTAGATGTTGAGTCCAATTTAGTGGCAGGATTGGTGATGCTAGAAGAGGTTGGGGCTTTGGGTGTTGATTCTGCTGATGATGTCAGCGTGCTGGCCTCGCTGGCCATTGGAGTGGCTGTGCTACTGGATGGGGTGTGAACTGTAGATGTGAAGCCCAAAGTAGCAGGTGTGATAATTCTTGTAGTGCTTGGTAAAGGAGAGCTTTGAGCTGTAGATGTGAAAGTCAGTGATGTTGTAGGGGTGGTAATAATGGTTGTAGTGAGTAATGTAGCGCCTTGAGGCGTCGAGGTTGACCCCGCCGAAATGGTCGAAGGGGTGGGGCCTGTTGTTGTTGCAGGTATGTTAGTACTGATGTTTGTGGTGGAGGCTGTGGATGTCGATACAGTTGATGACATCGTAGTTGACGGAGTGACCGTTGTTTTATCAGGCGTGGTAGTAGTCGAGGCTGTAGTTGTGATTGTGGTAGTGGTAGTTTTCTTAATTGTGGAAGCGTTAGTGGTTGTGGTTGTGGGAGTGGTAGTTGTGGGAGTGTTAGTGGTTGTGGTTGTGGGAGTGGTAGTTGTGGGAGTGGTAGTGGTTGTGGGAGGGATAGTAGTTGTTAAAACTGTAGTTTTGGTTGTGGGTGCGGTAGTAGTCGTGGGTGTGGTAGTGGTTGTGGGTGTGGTAGTTGTTGTAGGTGTGGTAGTTGTTGTGGGTGTGGTAGTTGTTGTAGGTGTGGTAGTTGTTGTGGGTGTGGTAGTTGTTGTTGGGGTGGTAGTGGTTGTTGGGGTGGTAGTAGCTGAGGCGGTAGTTGCGGTTGTGGGCGTGGTAGTTGTCGTAGGGGTAGTAGTAGTTGTGGCTGTAGATGTGGATGTGGGGGTGGAGGAAGTTTGGGCTGTTGTTGTAGGCTTCTTGGAAGTTGAACTTGTTGTTGTAGTTGTACTGCTCGTACTTGTGGACGTGGTGGTGGTGGTGGTGGTAGAAGTCGACGTCGTCGATATGCTAGTCGAAGTTGTTGTTGATGTTGATGTCGTGAGGGAGGAAACTGAAACAAGAATCATCTAGCGATCTTTTTTTATATTGCAAACACCTTGTAATTCGTTGCAGCTCTCTTACACTGGCAAATCGGGTTTCGACTGCATGTAGAAGCGCAGCAACCTCCGATTTTATAGTAAAGTCCGTCAAAAAATATAAAACCCCCATAGCTATTTCCCATAGCCGCGCATGTACTGCAAAAGCCTGCAGGGTTAACTGGAGAGCCAACGGTTGTTGCAGAATCAGACATCCAATAATAAGAGCTTGTCGGCTGTTTGGACATCGCTATACCACCGCAAGCTGAGGTTATCACAGCAGAGGTGTGTAGAAAAGAAATAAGGTTTTGATTGTCGATTTTTGCCAGCTGTCCATTTGTCCCATTAGGAGAGTTAATGCAGCACGTAAAACCACATTCCCAGGTTACTGACATTGATGTGTATCTTGCAAAAGTATATGGCGAAATCACAGGGTTGTAAGCAAACTTTGCTGCCCCCCAGTTACATGCGCACCCAGCTAAAGGCGGATTGCTTCTTTTTCGTCGAACGTTTGCTTTGGAGCTTTGATTTTCTATATTGCTTCGAACACTGCCTGTCGATGTGGCGTTCATAACATCAGCAAAGTCGGTCGAACTGGTGCTGTTTTTCGATTGAGCGCTTTTAGCAAATGCATTTAGCAATTGTCCCACCTGCGGCATTGAGGCCAGCGCTGAAGTCTTGTACGGATTCATATTGCAAAGGGTGATGGCTGGGAAAGGTGACCGGTTGATTGTCAGCTAAGAATGATCAAAAAAACAATTTGACAGTGACGATTATGATTACTCCTGAATGCGTTCATGTGGTGATGCGCTTAAACGTGCACGTTAACATGAGGCAATCCATATAACCATACGGTATTTTAATCCAAGCGGGAAAGTACACACGCAAGGCACCACCCTACTGTAGCTGAATCAGACTTACTCGGGTGATCACGGCGGTCTCACTCGACAAATATCTCAGGACAAGAATTGTGGTGATGGAAACCACCGCTACTACAGCCGCGACAGTAACAATTGACCAAAGCACACACGTTTTCACTCTTCTTGCTCTCAGAGCAAAATTTAATAGATCAATTGATGTGTAGTCCACATTTCGAGGCATTTTTGTGCCACCTAGGAATGAGACAGGGAAAAAAAAAAAACATAAACTCTACCCCCACGACCCCCAATGCAGCGACACCTTTTCCACCTCCCCCCCCGCGCCCTGCCAATATAACACATACACACCCCCCTCCCCCCCCGGGCGCACCTAATAAAAAAACAAACACCCCCCTCCCCCCCTCCCCCTCTGCGCCCCCCAAAACGCACCCCCCTGCCACCCCACACCCCCCCCCCGGCACATTAAATAACAATCAAAAACCCAAAAAAACAACACACCCACTCTCCCCCTTCTCTTTCCCTTCCTCTCCCTCACCGGGGACCCCCCCCACAACCCACCCAACCACGAAAAAGGAAACAAAAACCAGAAAAAAAAAAAAAAAAAAAAAAAAAAAACACCAACAAAAAAAATAATTATGAGAAGAATCCCTCCCCACCCCCACACAGCAGGCAAAAAAAAAAACACCACGTGTGATGTAAACGCATTGGTAGTTTGCATACTTGCCAAGTCATAGTCTCACGCCACGCTTACGCACCGCTTATGATTAGGCTACCGCAAAGGTTACTTCTACGAGAATGTTACCAGCTTCTAGCACTAGCGCAGCGCACCTACGGCTCACTTGCTCTGCTTGTTACGGACTAGTAAAGTAGTTTTCTCTGCTCGGGTCTTTAACATAACATTGGCGACGTCGGTTATTCTTTTCATTGGACCGCACTCCATTGAAATTTCGAATTCGACCATATTTCGCAATGGCGCACGCAGCGCAAGCCGGAGACGATATCCAGCAACGGATTAGTCGTTTCAAATTTTCTCAGTTCGACTCTAAAGCGGAGGAATGGAAGTATTACATTCAACGCTTCGAAATGGAGTTGACATTGCAGCAACTCGACGGAGCTGAAGCCACCGTCCAGGCGGCACGTCGAAACCTATTGCTCAAATGGGTTGGACCAGAGCTTTATCGCCTCGTTCTGGATCATTTCGCACCAACGCCTATAGCAGATGAGACATACGCCAGGATCAAAGAGTTCCTGGACGGCTATTACAAGCCAGCCACCAATTACTTATTGGAGCGCGTGAAGTTTGGACAGTGTTTTCGTCAACCAGAACAATCCATCGTCCAATTCACAAATCAGTTACGCTCAATAGCGACCGGCTGTCAGTTTGGTAACACATTGGAGGAGCGCCTACGCGACCAATTTCTTCTAGGTCTTCGCAATCCGAGTATGCAGGAGGAACTGTTTCGTCAGCATTCTCAGGTTACAGCGACGTGGGCGGACATTGGAAGAACAGCACTGACAATCGAGGCAGCACAATTACAGCGCAAGGTCCTTGAATCGCCAGGAGTGATGTCAAACGCGAGCACTGTCAGTAAAGTTTGCGCAAAGAAACCGTCCAAGGTACTTCCAGCCAAACACGACACGAAAAAGCCAGCATCTGCATCAACCGGCGCACCGAGAGTGGTGGATCCGAAAAAACAGTGCATGCGGTGTGGACGAGACCGTCATGGGAACGACAGCAAGTGTCCCGCAAAAGACAGCAAATGCAATGCGTGTCATCAGACTGGTCATTGGGAAGTCGTCTGCATCACCAGCGGACGCGCCGTCAAGCCAAAAGCGGGACGCCCAGCTTCCAGGACGAATGCGGTTTCGTCAGCTCGAACTGAATTCTTCGTTTCAGACATGAATGCAACTGAGCACGGAGATGAAAAGCGGTACATGATCGAAGTTATCATCAACGGCAACAAGAAATTGTCATTGGAATTCGATACAGCCGCAGTTCGGACAGTCATTAGCAAAGGCACCTGGACACGGCTAGGCTCACCTGAGCTTCGTCCAACGGCAAACTTGGGCGCATACCCAAGGTTTACCATTGAAATGTTGGGAGAAACTACAGTTCCTGTTTCTCTAGGCAATCGCACCTTGCAGCTTCCGTTAGCAGTAACAAAGCAATACCACGGAATCCCACTTTTCGGGAAGGACTGGATCCAAGCGTTCAATTTGGAACCACAGAGCGAGTTTATCAAGCTCCAGTCAATACATCTGGCGAACGTTAATCAGACATCGGCGGCACCTACAGGACAGCAAATCCAAATCGCACAGGACCCTGAGGTACAACAGCTGATCAAGGATTATGCAGATTTGCTCAGCGACAAACCAGGAGTGGTGCGAGGACACAAGGCAGCAATCCATCTTCGGGACGACGCACGCCCTGTCGTTTTCAAACCACGGCCTGTACCTTTCGCAATTCGCCCAGCAGCAGACGCGGAAATCGATCGGCTGGTACGTGACGGTATCATCGAGCCGGTGGATCCCGCGGTCACAGCAGTTGAATGGGCATCCCCTGTCGTTTACGTTCCAAAGCCAAATGGCCAAGTACGACTTTGTGGCGATTTCAAAGTTTCAATCAATCCGTACATGATTGTGGATCCTCATCCCCTGCCACGGTTCGAGGAGGTGGTCTCCAATTTCCAAGGGTTCACGGAATTTTCCGTGATCGACCTAAAGGACGCATTCCTACAGTTGGAATTGGATGACAAGTCACAGAAGTATTTGGTAATTGCAACGCATCGCGGATACTACCGTTACAAACGCATGCCATTCGGGATTAGTTCAGCGCCAGCAATTTTTCAGCACTTCATGGACAAACTTCTCAGGGGCATCGACGGAGTTTCCTGTCTGATGGACGACATCGCAACTGGGGGCCGGACCAGAGAAGAGCACCTTCACCGGCTTCGTCTTATTTTTAGCAAATTGCGCCAAGTCGGTTTGCGAACACAGACTTCGAAGCTACGCCTAATGCAAAAGGAAGTCAGGTATCTGGGTTTCCGCATGGACAAGGACGGCATTCACCCAGTCTCCGAAGGTATTGAGGCTTTACGCAACCTGCCAACACCCACCAACGCGTCAGAGTTACGCTCTTTTCTTGGATCGATGAACTTTTATTCACGGTTTATTCCGAATTTGCAAAGCACCTGCGTCCCTCTTCATCGCCTTACGAAGAAGGGAGTCGCATGGAAGTGGACGAAAGCAGATGACGCAATCTTTAACGAATTGAAGAAAGCAATTTCATCCAAGGACACCTTAGTTCATTTCGATTCTTCGTTGCCAGTCATTCTCGCAACAGACGCATCCGAGCGAGGGGTCGGGGCCATCTTGATGCACAAATATCCAGATGGTACAGAGAGGCCAATTGCAGCGGTATCTCGTTCATTGAAACCGGCTGAGCAACGGTATTCACCAATCGATCGCGAAGCATTGGGAATCATGTTTGGAGTCAGCCAGTTCCACCAGTATCTCTACGGGAGGAAGTTCGCTTTAAGGACGGATCATAAACCGCTCGAACGAATTTTTGGCGAGCACAAAGAAATTCCAAAATTGGCAGCATCCCGCTTGACACGCTGGGCCATCACACTCAGCGCATACGATTACAAAATCGAATATGGTCCAGGCAAGGAGAATTCTGCTGCTGACGCACTCTCTCGATTACCATTGCCATCTACGGAGGCAACGGAAATGGAAGATGGCGATGCGAGAGCAATTTGTCAACTACGTGACCTGCAACTTGAGGCATTACCCGTTACTCGCACGATGCTGCGCAAACGCACACTCCGCGATCCTGTTTTGGGAAGAGTGATCGCATTTCTGGAACGCGGATGGCCAGAAAAGAAGACTTTGCAAAGCGAAGTCATGCCATACTTCGATAGACGCATGGAAATATCTTTCGAGGACAGCGTCTTGCTTTGGCAGAATCGCATTATTGTACCTTCGTCACTACGCAAGTCATTTCTTACGCAACTGCACGAAGGGCATCCAGGGGTTGTAGCCATGCGCAGTTTGGCCAAGCATGCTGTCTGGTGGCCAAGAATAGATCAGGAAATCGAGCACATGGTGAAGACATGCACACCCTGCCAGGAAAATCGAACGAAAGAACCAGAGACACCAATCAACCCATGGAACATTCCAGATGGACCTTGGGAACGCGTGCATATTGATTTCACAGGGCCATATGAAGGCTATCATTGGTTTTTCGTTATCGACGCCTACTCGCGATGGGTCGAGATCTTTCCTTTAGCCAATGCGACGACGGACAGAGTCATCAAAGTTTTTCGGCAACTTTTCGCCCGATACGGATTCTGCAAACAGATCGTGAGTGATAACGGCAGTCAATTTACGTCTGAAGAATTTCGACAGTTTTGCAAATCCAACGCGATTATCCATATCCGCAGTACACCTTATCACAGTCGCACCAACGGCATGGTCGAAAGGGTGATTCAAACGTTCAAACGTCACTTTCGTATGATGGCGGACAGGTTTCCAGACAAAGAACATCGCCTTCAAGCCTTTCTTTGGTCTTATCGCATCCAAGCACATTCGTCAACGGGCCGCACCCCAGCCGAATTGTTTCTTAATCGCAAGCCTGCCACATATTTTGATCGTTTGAAGCCCGATCCCCGAGGCAACATGGACACATCCATCACGAAGCAAAAATTCTATCACGATCGTCATACACGCGCCAGATCGTTCTACATGGGAGATTTAGTCTGGGTTTCAACCGACGGCAGTGGTTGGAAGCCGGGTCTCGTGAAGAAGCAGAACGGACCATTGTCGTACACAGTCGAAATTGAGGGCGTTGATCATCGTCGACACGCGGATCACTTGCGCTTACGTCATCGGCCAGGTGATGACAGTGGCCAGGAGGAAGACGACGAGGCTACTAATCAGGAACCAGTGGCTTCACCGCAGTTCTTGCACGAACATTCCCCTCAAGCAACGTCGACAGACACTACAGACGGGCAGGACACGCTTCCAATACAACAGGGACAGGAAGCAACCCTGCAACAGCAAGTTCCCCAGGCAACAGCGTCAGAAGGAATGACAGAGCCACCCACCAGCAAGGTCCAAACCGATCAGCTCGACGCGACCGCCCGTCAGCACGAGTTTCAGAAGGGTCAAAGTCGGTACCCAAAACGTGAAAACCGAAAGCCACCGGACTGATACAGGCCGACATAAGCAAAGCTTTTTTTTTCGATGGGGAGATATGTGATGTAAACGCATTGGTAGTTTGCATACTTGCCAAGTCAGAGTCTCACACCACGCTTACACACCGCTTATGATTAGGCTACCGCAAAGGTTACTTCTACGAGAATGTTACCAGCTTCTAGCACTAGCGCAGCGCACCTACGGCTCACTTGCTTTGCTTGTTACATACTAGTAAAGTAGTTTTCTCTGCTCGGGTCTTTAACATAACAATAGGAAAAACAAGCAAAAAGAAAAAGCAAGCCCAAAAAACCATAGCATTCACTCTGTTATCGTGTAGGGTCCACTTGGAGTCTATAATCTGGACTACCCTGCGGGAAGAGATCATTTTCAAGAGTGATGAAGTTGTGAGATGTCCGTTGTCTAGGGAGTTTGAATGTGGCTCCAATCCGTTGCCTGTGCCTCAGGTGTCTCTGCGTGTGAGCGCGTGAGTAGTGTCTGGTAAGGAGAGTTGCAGAGCAGAGGAGAGCCTGCTCGCTCTCAGTCTCTTGTTTGGTTCTGTCCACGTGCGGTTGTGTCGTGAGGTTGAGTGAAGTTGGGCGTTGGTGGTCGAGGCCATCAGCGATAAACATTGGGGAGCTTGGTGAGTCTGCGGCCTAGTTGCGGTCCTCATTCCATAGCTGGAACATAGGAACCTGGTAGGCCCGGTAGCATCGTTACACGAGTTACGCTTATCTTAAAAGTTGAAACAGGAATATGTAACAAGAACTGACACCTGGGTGGCTGAAACGCTGGAATCAGAATCATAAGTACAATTTAGGAGCACTGGCGTGCAAAATCCCTATCTCAATGTGATTGAATAGACTTACAGCCGCAGTTTAAGCATACAGTATATGAAAATAAAACTGTCATGAATATCATTTACGACGCCTACTCCACAAATATTCGATCAAGTGTGTGATTTCAAATAAACTCAGAACCGACATGCCCAAGAATAATCCAGTGATTGATGAAAAATCCCACAATAAATCAAAAATCTGAATCCAAAAGCCGTAAGAAAAACTTGAGTCTTCAGGTGGAAGAACCTACTTACAGAATATGCTTGTGCTTCGACATATTCGACCGTGATCAAATCTTCGAAGTATACATCGATGACAGATAATTCACTTCTGTTCAAATTTGACAAATAGAAAAGGAACCAGGTGCATCAAGGAAATTCTTACTTCGAAGAAGCAAGATTACTGTCTCTAATACCCACGATATTGCCAACATCCTGCAAAGCATCATCTTCTATCTTACTGCCAGAAATTCAAGAACGGACACCTCTTACAAAATTATTTGACCATTTGGTGGTGCTAACTGTGGTTTCGTACAACACAGATCTGAAAAAAGCATGGAACATTTTGGAGTCAGGGAATGAGCAAAAATTTGCATCTTACTGGCATTCTGGAGGACATTGGCAATTAGCCTTTGCCACATTGTAGTAGGTGTTCACACACTCTCCTGTAAGGTTCGAAGAATACAGGTTTTTTCTACCAACGTGAACTACAAGCTTACTTTTTGTGACATCGCAGTAGCCCACTTTGCTGTTTGGTGGAAGTGGGATTCGTGGATCGCCGCACTGACATCGTTTGATAACGCTTGCTTGGTAACAGCTTCTAAAGCAGCCCTGAAAAGTAAAGTGTGCTGTTCTCTGAGTTTTCCCGACTGGGTCCCGTGTCGCGCCAAAGTTCTGTGAGTCGGATGATAGAGTGAACTTTTATATATAGTATGCCATGTGAAATCGAAGAATGATTCATTCTTGGAGCTTTTAAATCATCCAGCGTTTGGTTACGACTCACACAACTGCAGCATGCTGGAACATGAGGTCGTTTTCAGTTTTAGTTACTATAACAAATGTCAGGACTGGTTGTGCGTGTCGTACTAGCACAATATACGATCAAAGATGACTGGCTCATTATAAACTCTGAGCCCAGGTCAACATTGAGTCGAAGCCTAACCCATTTTTCGGATGTTTGGGGGGGTTGGGTTGGGCTGGGTTTGTAGGCAAAGCGGTTTATATAGATCAAACGCTATACTTACAGATGGAAACAGTGAATGTCATTGTACTTGCACCGTGCACAAGTCATGACTGTCTGCAGTCATGCAACTGCAAACACACTCAAGCATAAGCAACTTGCACGATCGTGCAAAGAACGCCGTGTCACATCGATGACTTGCCCTCCATGAACTCTGCTTCAAGCTGGACCAGATGTATGCATGATATCTGATCCTGCGGGGCTTCAGTGAGTAGTACAATTTTCCTTGGTTCCTCAAGAGATTTCTCGCCTGAATATGACAAGCAGTAATGACTGCATCTGAAGCTGAGGCAATAGATCCTCCTGTAGCCTCCTGTAAGTTAGCTTGACAGGGGCAGGAGAGAACGGGGTCAAAAAACCTGTGACTGGAGCAAGGCGAGTTTGAAAGATAACGCGTCTGGAACATCAACCCAAGGATTCCAGCTTAGCCAGGACACACCAGTAGTTTTCTCTCAATCGCCATCACACATCTGGCTGTGGGGCTACAATAACTCTTGTCTCACTAAAGCTGATATCTGTCTGCAAATACCACATATTTGTACGATATGCCCCGTCAGAGGGCATCCCATATAGCATCCATTAGGCATATCCAGCCAAAAAGGGGCCTTTCCGCAGGACTGGTGTCGACAACTGGTGTCGACAACTGCTGTCTACGCATATGCCATCCACCTCTCGGCGTGCCTAAACCCAGGTGTTCTCGAAAATTATAGTTCCTTAGCACCTCGCTCTCGCATAAGGGTTTCTGGCTGGTACCGAACCCACTGATGTTCTCAATAAGAGTCAACTCAGCCGCCCTGAAAGCTTGAAGCCTGAACTTGCCTCGGTTGAATACGATGTGGTATTGTAATTGTAAATTGGAACCTCAGACGCAAGTGTTGCGCACGGTCGTTCTGATGAGGACATGGCTTCAGTGCGAATCTAAAAAAAAACTTTCATATATATTGTCCATTTTCAATTAAAGTGAACGCGCGTATCTCCGCGCATAACAAAGCTGGCAGCACGCTCGGATTTCCATTCACGATCCTTCTAAATGACCCATCTAAGAAGAGCTCTCGAAAAGGAATATAGATTACGCCGAATTATTCAGCAGAGCAGACATCATGTTTTTGACATACATAAGTGATTGGTAAGGTTCAAGGTGTGCTTTCTGCCTTGGTTCACCACACCAAGGAGGACACACACGCACATCCCAAAGGAAACATAACACAGCGCACTTTCTGCAAATATCGTGTGTGCACAGGAAACTCGTGTACCTTCTTGAGGGTAAATGATGCTTTGTATCCACTGGGCACATTGAACCCGAATATATCTGGGAATATCGGCTCATCCTGCCCGTGGATTACAACTCGAATTCCAGCTGCTTGAACGAAGCTCATGTAGTCGTCCACACCCACGACGTATCCAGTCGAGAATCCTAGTGTTGACATACTTAAAAAAAGACTTTTTCAGAAAGAAATATCTTTGACAATTACCCCGCCCATTTCCAGCTTGACTGGCCACCCGTCTCTCCCCGTATGCATTGAAAGTGTAGCAGTTTCCATAACTGGGGTCAGCATGCAGGGTGAAGTTCCTGTCAAGAATGAAAAAGAGCCATATTGACCTCGCGAGAAGACATTTTGTCTCCCAAAGGTTACTTACACATGCGAACAACGAATGCCATTATACTTGCACCGTGCAATGGTCTCTTCACTGGTGTAGCCAGCTTTCACAGCTAGGTCTAATGGAAGCGAAGCCACCACATAGGCCAGCATGTCTTGCGCAGTTGCCGTCAATGCACCCGTGTCGGATTTTATCTGTAGGAAAAATAACATTCAGTAAACGGTCGCACCGAATGGACAACACAAGCTCACTGTTGGATCATCCAAGGTTTCAGTGATTGTCTTCGCTACAGCAGCGGCCAATATAACGAGATCGTTGGATGTACTCTTATTAGTTGCCAAGACTGTGGTTTGATTGGAGATGCGCCCTGAACTGGTGGGCTGGGTTGATTGGACGCGAGATGAGTCAGTGCTCGAGGAGGTGAATTCAGAAGTTGGGTTTAAACTGCTGCTTGTGCTAGCTGCCTTTACGCCTGCATTTTCTGCTGGAGCTGTTAATGTGGTCTGTTTGAAGTGGTCATTTGAAGAATTGGCAATTGCGGGTACAGTTGTTCTGGCAAGGATGCTGCTGGTGATTACGCTCTTAACGTTAGTTTGGCTAGCCCCTAGCGTCCCACTCTCAGTGTCCACATTTGATGTAGGAGTTGTATTTGATCTTAGCAAAGTCCCTGGAGTAGAGGAGCTGGGAGCCTGAGAGGGCGTCGGTATTGTTGTTATTTGAGACGGCGGAGACAAAGGCGTTTCTGTTGACAATGTTGGAAAGCCGTCTGAGCTGTTGTCCATGGATGCCACTTGACTTATGCTTGCTGACTCAGGCGTGTTGATTGCGGACAATGTAGCCATGCCAGAAGAGGTTACTGGCCCGAGTCCAACATCGGCCAATGTGCTCATCGATGCGTTTGGAGTGAATAGAATGGGAGAGAGCTTTGAAATCTTCTCGGCTTGTGCTATTGTGGTGTCGGCTGATGTAGCCTTGGCATTGGTCGATGGTTCAATGGTTGTAATTTTCGCCATCAAAGTAGAAGTCATCGAGGTGGAAATTGTTGGTGTGGCCTGACGAGTTATCGACATTGTTGGCAATGATGTGGGAAAAGATGAAGAAGTCACGGCTATAGATACTGTGGACGCAGGGCTGACAGATTCAGGAAAGCTTAGAGATGGTATTGGAGATGATGGCATCGATATAACAGACTGCGTTGCGCTCGAAACGTCTGTTGAGGATGTCAAATCTGACGCGCTTGAAGACTGCAGAGTTGAAGAATGATATGTCTCTTTCAATGCGCTGCTGCTGGCTGTAGTAGATCTATCTGACACTCTCGAGGATGACAAAGGCGTTAATGGGATGGTCGATGAGGCGTCTAATATGGATGGTGGGCTAGATGGGAAGACAGGAGTAGATATCTCAGATGTGCTTGCAATAACACTCGAAGTACTGTCGCTTGACAGCACCTCACTTGATATGGAGGGTGACACAGTTATTGTTGCAGTGGCTAATGTGCTTGAGGATGGGTGGGCTGATGAAGGGAGCACAGTGGTGGAACTAGTCATAGTGGTTGAGGCTGATGTGGATGGGCTGATTGCTATGCTTGACAAAAGCATCGAAGAGCTTGTTACTCCCGTTAAAATTGATGTTGCTGCAATAGAGGTTGTTGAATCAGATGTGGATGAAGGGGGCCAAGAAGAGGCGCTCGGCGATGTGCTGGATACTATAGCTGACGCGCTTGATAAAAGCGATGATACTGTCGATGTTTTAGTTGCTGTTGACGGCAGCAGGGAGGCACCCGTAGTAGCTGTTGAAGCAGTCGTGGTTGTCGCCAGTGATGAAACTGCGGTGTTGGATGCGGTTGAGGTACCCGCGAATGAGGTCAAGATGATTATCGGCAAAGTCTCACTAGCTGTTGTCAACGATGTGCTAGTAGTGGCAGTGACGACAGTTGATGTTGGGTTGCTAGTCAATGATACAGCCAGACTAGCCGTCGATGAGGGCGTGATCAATGTCGAGGTCATGGTAGGACTACTGCTGAGTGCGTTTGTAGTTGTGACTGGGGAACTTATTGGAGTAGTTGTAAAGGGGCTTGTGACAGTAGCAGGGGAGCTGACTATCGCTGAGGTGCCAAATAGGGTGGTTGGCAGGCTAGTGATTGAGATGACTGACGTTATCGAAGTGGCTAGAGCGGATGAAGATCCCGCTGAAGACGTCTGGGCAGCGGTGGTGATCATAGTCGAAGTACTTCGAACAATATTGGTGCCACTTGTTGATGACTCAGATGTAACGGCAGGGGTGGTGACGATGGTGGTGGTTGGGATGCTTGTACTGATGATGGGAGTGAGGGTCGTCGATGCAGACATGGGACTAGTGATGATGCTGGAGGTTTGTGCTGCAGTACTAGCGAAGGTATCGTCGGGTGTAGATGTGGTTCTTCCTGAGGAAGTCAGGGTAGAAGAGGTAGTTATCGTGCTTGGGGCAACTGTAATGGATTTTACTGTAGATGTAGAGCTCAATGTAGTAGTAGGAGTACTGATTCTCGAAAAGGTTTGCGCTGTGAAAATAGATTCCACTGATGATGTCAGCGTGCTGGCCGCGCTGGTCGTTGGAATGGCTGTGCTGCTGGCTGTGGTGTGAAGTGTAGAGCCTAAAGTAACAGGAGCGGTAATTGTGGCGACGCTTGGCAGAGGGGAGCTTTGAGCTGTAGGTGTAATGCCCGATGGTGTGGTAGGAGTTGTAATAAATGTTGCAGTTGGTAATGTAGTGGTTCGAGGCGTCGAGGTTGACCCCGCTAAAGTGGTAGGGGTCGTTGTTGTTGAAGGTATGGTAGTACTGATGGTTGTGGTGGGGGCTGCGGATTTCGATATATTTGATGACATCACAGTTGACGGGGTAACTGTTGTTTTATCAGGCATGGTAGTAGTTAAGGCTTTAGTTGTGGTTGTGGTAGTAGTGGTTTTTGTGGGAGTGGTAGTGGTAGTGGTTGTGGGAGTAATAGTTGTTGTGGGAGTGCTAGTAGTTGAAGATGTTGGTGCCGTTGTGTGGGTGGTGATTGTCGCAGGTGTGGTAGTGGTTGTGGTAGTAGTAGTTGTGGGAGTAGTAGTTGTGGGAGTAGTAGTTGTGGGAGTAGTAGTTGTGGGAGTAGTAGTTGTGGGAGTAGTAGTTGTGGGAGTAGTAGTTGTGGGAGTAGTAGTTGAGGAAGTAGTAGTTGTGGGAGTAGTAGTTGTTGTGAGGGTGGTAGTGGTTGTGGAAAAAGTAGTAGTCGTGGGGGTAGTAGTTGTGGGGGTAGTAGTTGTGGGAGTAGTAGTTGTGGGAGTAGTAGTTGTTGTGAGGGTGGTAGTGGTTGTGGAAAAAGTAGTAGTCGTGGGCGTAGTAGTTGTGGGGGTAGTAGTTGTGGGAGTAGTAGTTGTGGGAGTGGTAGTTGTGGGAGTGGTAGTTGTGGGAGTAGTAGTTGTGGGAGTAGTAGTTGTGGGAGTAGTAGTTGTGGGAGTAGTAGTTGTTGTGGGGGTGGTAATGGTTGCGGGAGTAGTAGTAGTCGTGGGTGTGTTAGTAGTTGTTGGAGGAGCAGTTCCTGTGGGTGTGGCAGTAGTTGAAGCGGTAGTTGTGGTTGTGCGGATGGTGGAAGTTTGGGTTGTAGTGCTGGTACTCGTGGAAGTTGAACTAGTTGTTGTAGTTGTAGTGCTGGTACTTGTGGAAGTCGTCGTCGGCGTTGTGCTAGTCGAAGTTGTGGTAGATGTTGACGTCGTCAGAGAAGAAACTAAAACAGAGTTCCGTTTTGCAAACTCTCCACCTATAATGACCTTTTTTTGCTGTCTCACATTGACATATCGGGTTTCGCTTGCATGCTGTGCATGTTGAGAACTTATATCCAGTAGTTGCGCTATTATAAAGTAGGAACGTCCCACCGCCTCCAGTAACAGTGAAACCGAAGCAGAAGCTCGTAGGTGTAAAAGGGGGTCCAGTTGTTGTCGTAGAATCTGTCATCCAATAGTAAGTTCCAACTGGTTGCTCGCGCATGGCGATAATACCATACCATGAAGTTTCAATGACGGCTGAGCTGTAAAGATAATCTAAAAGGGCCTGGCTGTCGGTTCTTGCCAATTGTGGGTTTGTTCCGTTGGGGGAATTAACGCAGCATGTAAAACCACATTCCCAGGTCACTGACATCGAAGTGTATCTCGCGAATGTAAATGGCGATATCGCAGGATTATATGCATATATTGCAGTTCCCCAGTTGCATCCGCACCCAGCCAATGGCGGATTGCTTCTTTTTCGTCGTACATTTGGTTTGGTGCCTGGACTTGTTATATTTCTCAAAGTACTGACAGCCGATGTGGTGTTCCCAATATCAGCGGAGTCGGTTGCATTGGTGCTGTTTCTCGATTGAGCGCTTTTAGCAAACGCGTTCAGCAATTGTCCCACCTGTGGCATTGAGGCCAGCGCTGAAGTCTTGTACGGATTCATATTGCAAAGGGTGATGGCTGGGAAAGGTGACCGGTTGATTGTCAGCTAAAAATGGCTATGGAAGCAGCTTAAAACAGCTACTTGTATTATCGCCCTCGAATGTATTTGCTATTGTGATACAATAAAACATGCACATATACGTGAACCAATTTATACTACCGTGCAGTCGTAGCACAGTAGAGCAAATCATTAGCGATAGACACCACACTAGCTTGCTCATCTGACTTACTCGAGTGATCACTGCAGTCTCATCCGACAGATACCTTAGGACCAAAATTGTAGTTATGTAAGCCACTGCTACGACAGCTGCAACAGTAACAATCGACCAAAGCACACGTGTTTTTACTCTTCTTGCTCTAATAGCAAAATTTAATGGATCAATCGATGTGTAGTCCACATTTCGAGGCATTTTGTAACCGCCAAGGAATAAGACCACCTGAAACAGAGTTCCACTCGCCTTTACTTCCACTCCGAGCGCTCATTCAACGATTTAACCCAAGCTAGTTTTGAATGTTTTAGCGTTGGACATTGCTCGATCAGTTGTCATGGCAAGAAGACACTGTAGTCGCCATTCTTTTCGAGTTAGCCTGGTGGGCTTCTTCTAGAGGGGCCTCTTTTTGCATAGCTAATCATGAACGATGGAAGTCATTGTTTCTTCTTGGAAAATTTCTCTATGTGGAGATGCTTCTTGAGACAAAAGCATTTCGTATGACTTTACTTTGGCGTCGTCATAAGTGCCGCACCCTTCTATTTATGAGTAGCCATAGGGTGCTGTTGACGTTGCCAAAGACAAAATGACTAAAAATATAATGGTGAACTTCTTCTTTTGTTCTATGCTTCTAAGCAACATCTTTCTCCCACTGTCTCTCACGTTTGAACAAAATCAGTGAGATCACTATACGAGTTGTTTTCAACGGCGACGCACCCAGAAAAGGGCCAACGACAGAGGAAAAATCCCAGTAGAAGGCGGTGGTTCTCAGTGAAAATTTTTACAGGCTCTTGGTTTAGATCATCGACTTTCTCACCACCGTCTTTGATCTATCATCACCGTTTGACTAAAAGCTCAGCTTACAAGCTGAGTCTATCCAGTGCAACAATTTTGTGTAAAGGAATATAGCCAGAGTAGTGTCAAATATCCATATCACCACCGTACTAACGAAACCAGTGACGCTTCGAGCTACCAGCTCCACGCAGGAGGCGGAAAAAAAATTTTTAATCATGTTACTCGATAGAAAATTTGTTTTAGTTGCAGGCGGGCGAACAATAAACAATTCTTGCAGTAAAGCTTGGGCTGGGCTCCTAGTTTGGGGGCTTTACTCGATTGGGAGGAACTCTTATAGGCTTCACGAATGAGCCTTTTAAGACACGAAAAGACGAGCTTATGTTTCGTAGAACACGCGAAGATCGCGCGACTCAACAACAACAAACGTACTGGGGCAACACACCAACAACAAACACAACGTTAGACACAACAAATGTACTGGGGCAAAGTAATAAAGGCAATTATGTTCAAATAGCCATGTGCCGTAAAAATGAAAACGAGCACTACATTGCCCTACATGAAGTGCGCCCCCAAGAGAAATGTGGTGCTGAGGTAAGCTTAGCTTGACAGAACGCTTGTTTCAGGAAGCTAAGAATGTTTATAAAGTCACTTAGATATGTTTCGTGCCATATCTCATTTTTGATGTCTGCTGTAACACAGTAGTGCGAATGTTGTAGCAGGTACGTTTTCTGAGAAGCGAACAAGAAGAGGGCAATAATAGGTGAAATTTTCTGGGTCCCTAACAATAAAAAAGGCCTTTTTAACTGACGTCAAACGCAAAGGTTAGCACGAAGCAGGCCGCAATTCTAAGTTTTTGCAGAAGCAGGCGCAATAAATTTATTCAATCGATAGGGAGTTGGGAAATTGGGGCAGGAGGGTGGACACAGGAGGGAGGAACTTCTAACGCGCTGAAGATGATGGCCTCCTTTTTTTTGTCTTTGCACCAGAGTGAAATCCGATTTGCTCTTTAAGCATCCTTCTTCGTTTTTGTGGTCAGCGTTGCATCATAATATTGAAGGAGGCCCTGGTGTGAAGGTACTCCTAGCGGAGACGCGGAGCTGCACAGAAGGACGCTGGTATCTGGTGTGTTACGGCGATCGATGTAATAGCTGCCCTAATGCGAGCGTTGCGAGCGAGGCCCTTGACAGGGAGGAAGACAAAAAAGTCTGTGGATCTTGCGTGCACACCCATGAATTGAGGCACCTATTACACATCGATCTATGGCTAAGAACGTCATATCCTCAGGCTGATCTTTTAGCCGCAGATACTTATAGTCGCAAGACTCCAGTCAGACTTGTCCCGCCAGCTACGGCCGGCCGCATCATTTCCCGCCTGTCAGGCTTGGTTACAGCAGTTCAGAAGATTGTACATTAAGATCGCTGCATTGCATAAACTACATGGCAATAATCATCCACAAATGTAATTTTGACATCTCATTGCCATTTTATCCAATCCAGTTTTGTTACTGCAACACTTCGCCACATCAAGAATGTCGAACACGCTTAAGGCAGACACTTTCAGGAAAAGCCCAAGAATGGATGAAATATCCCAGAATAAATCTAACCCCTAAAATGTAGAATTCTGAAATGCGAAACAAAATGTTGCAGGAGGTCCTCACTGTGTATTTCCTTTTTCCAATGTGCTCGAGTACAATAAGATCTTGAAAATAAATTTCAATTATTGCCACTTTATTCTGGCTAAAACTTACGGTGTGTTTCCTGGCATGGTGAATTTGTTTTTTGAAGTCTTTCCAACCTTCTGTTTGAAATCGGATGATGGTCCAAAGTGTTGGCAGCCTATGATTATCAGAATTTATCTGGATCAATGCTAGAAAATAATTAATTGCAGGAACTTGCGTTCTCAGATGTGCTCACAGTGATTTCAAATACGTCTCCACTAAAACAATAAAATCTATAGGATCTATGAGCAGAAATTGTTTACAAGATGTCCCAAATGTCTGAACTCTGGGCCAGCGTACGATGTGCTAAATATGAATAGCACATGCACTGCATTTGCACATGTGGTCAGGAACACCTGGGACACCCTGTGTGATAATTCTTACCTGCAGACTGGGGGACAATAGCATTGTTCCCTTGTCGTTTCATAATTATCGTTCATACAGGGTCCTAAAAATGAACTAGCTCTCAACCTAATGTAGCAAGAAAACTCATGTTCACTTTGTGTGATGTTGCAGAAATCATGTTTCGAATCCTCAGGAAGCGGAACCCTTGGATCGCCGCAGTTGCATCGCTCCATGATTGCTTATTGATTGCAGCTTCTCAAGCAAGCCTGAACATGGGGTTTTTGCTAGCCGTGCTACATCTGACATCTTCAAATATTATCTCAAGATATTGTAAATACTCAAATAATACCCCTGGGAAATCGTTTTTAATGTGTCCGCGGCAAGTCAGCTCGTGATTTCACTCCCAAAATTGAACAATCCCTTCTCCTGTAGCAATAATTACAGTTGTAACCCTCATGCCTGGTAGGCCATATCGAGTGGGAGAGAGTAATCGATATTCTCTCCCGGTTGGGAGCCGTCAACCACTAACAAAATTGACTTTCAGTGACTTCACCCAGACTATTCATTGGAACTATGGCAACTGCTACACATTCAATGCCCAGGGGGAACACGCTGTTGCTTGCAAAGCGGGTTCTGGCAAAGGTAATCATCAACTTGTGCTGTGTCATGTGGGGGGGGGGGGGGAGCTCATACCTGATAGGCCACGACGAGTGGGAGAAAATAATCGATCTCCCCTGGCTGGGATACCTCCATCCCCCGGGCTAATGTTTCAGCAGAAGGTATAGTCGCAGAACTTACCTGCACTAGTCGGAGTTTTTGTCCCGCCAACAACCTGCCTCCTTCACCTGCCAGAACTAGGCACATACTTTAACAATGTCAGCATCATCTCCAAACCTATGCAGCAGTCTGAAGCTGACTGGCTGGGAAAATAGCTTAAAGCTTCCAGCTAGAACTGAATCAAATACCATGCTGAGAAGGACTCCTCTTTACCTCAATAGAGTATTGCGATGCCTCGTAATAATAAAAAGGCACATCGTGTCTCCCTTCCGCACATCTTCTTCTTTTTGTGGACAGAGCTTTGGTACGAGCCTGCACAACATTACAAGACAAGGTTTCTAGCGTGAGAATCACCTCGAATCTCAAATTACTTTCTTAATAGAAAACGAAGTCTTGTAACCGGCCAGGGCATACAGTCCAGCAATGTCTAAAAAATGGGCTCGTCCTGCTTGTGAATAATAACTCGAAAACCAGCTATTTGAATGAAACTCAAATACTCCTCATTGCCCACAAGAAGAGTTGCTGAAAGACCCGAGGGTGAAAATACTAGATTTTCATCTGTCGTATTTGGTCAGCATTACATCGTGACAGACCTACTTTTGCTCCAGATCGACCAGCATTTTGATAATTTTCGAGACGGTTAAAAGTGTAGCAGTTTCCGTAGTGGAGAGTGGGGCACAGCGAAAAATTTCTACACAAAGGAATGTCATTCAGCCAAGAATCTTGTTGATTTCTGGGCTCTTTTGACCGGACGGCTGACATAGGAAAAAGAAAATTTCAAAACAAACAAAAACGTCTTTTAAAGATTGTGGGGTAAGGTTGCCATCCGCCTTTGCTGATATAAGTAGTTTTGATGCAGTAACGCAGGACTTCCAAATTTTGAGAGAACATTCAGCCAGTTAGAAAACCTCTTCTTACCTGTATGCGCACGGCATGCCATTGTAGGAACATTGTGCGATTGACTCGTCATCTCTGTAGCCCCCTTTAACTGATTCCTCTTGTAACAAAATTTTATCAGAATCTGACCGACGTTTCCTTCCACACATTTTTTCTGGATCTGTCACCAAATACGCAACCATATCTTCTGCTGTTGCACTCACGGCGTTGATGTCGAATCTCGTCGTGCGCTAAACTAGAGGTTATTAGCGAAGTGTGATTGTACAGTTTGGAAAAAGACTGACCGTTGGCTGTGCTAGCTGGCTTTGAATAGCGTTTGAAACTTCGACAATGACTTTTACCATAGCTGGAATTGACACAGCGCTGGTAATTCTCGTTTTTTGGCTCTGTGAATTATCCGCGCTGGTAGGGTCAGTAGAAGTGCATGTAGTGCCAACCATAAAGGTTGTGGTCGAAGCAGTCGTGGTTCCGCTGGTGGCAGGAGGCATTTTTGCGGCCATTTGCTTTTGATTACTCCAGTCTATCGTGTTTGTGGTCATGGAAGAACTGATGGTGGGGCTTCTTCTGCTAGTTTTTGCGTGGGCACTGTTGTCAGTGCTAGTGGTACTGTGTGCTGGTGCTGGAGCTGGTGCCCGGGCTAATGCCAGTGCTAGTGCTACTGTAGTGATCAGGATGATGTTAGTTTCATATTTACCGCGCATTGCTATTTGAATATGGTTGCCTCCATTTTTATTTGGCACTAGTACATTTGTTATGTCTAATCATGAATCATGCTATCTTTGCGTGTCCTACGAAACCTATATAAGCTCGCCTTTTCGTGTCTTTGGAGCCTTTTAGTCTGTTCGTGAATTGCGTAAGCTAATAAAGAGTTGCTCTTAATCGAGTAAAGCCCCCTTTGCGGAACCCACCCACGCTCTACACTATTGTCGGTGCGGGCCCTTTTTTTTCAGTGCTGGTGCTAATGTTAATGCTGGTGCTACTTTCTGCGCTGGTGCTGCTGTCAGTGCTGGTGCTACTGCTAGTTGTAGTGCAGGTGCTGGTGCTGATGCTGATGCTAGTTGCGGTGCTACTGGTGGTGCTACTGACAGTGCTGGTGCTGGTGCTGGTGCTGGTGCTAGTGCTAGTGGTACTGCTAGTTGTGATGCTACGCTGGTGCTGGTGCCACTACTGAAAGCAGTCGTTGTGCTACTAGTATCATTTGCAGACCGCCTATGCCTTACACGGATCTCCGACTGTATAGTGTATCAGAACTCGCCCAACTCAATTCTTTTTCCATATTATAGCTCAGTGAGGTATTTGAGTAAGTTTCGTCCAGTTTCTGTGGCTGACTGTGCCCGATTGAATATTTATTTTCTTCTACTGTCCTGTTTAGTTGCTCAATGTACTGTAAGGCTGGAATGGGGTTGGACCTTCTTTTTTTCCTTTTTGCTTCAATTTTTCCTTCGTTAGTGCTCTTTTGACTAAAGAAATATGAAATGCGCATATATTTATCGACTGAGCGAGCTAAATTGGTCAGAAAGGGTAGCGAGGAAGATTTGCAGGGGTTTAGATTGCATACTGTCACAGCAGGAAAAGTTAAGTCGTAAGATGACTATAAAATCAGATGTTAGCTTCTCTTTCCGAAGCACGCCTTTTGTCTTACTGATGTGACCACAGTTGCATCTTTGTTTTTGTAATTTATCGCTGAAAATACTGTTATCACAACCACGGTCGATGTAGCGGGAACTGTAATCATGGACCAAAATATAATTTCCCATATCGTTTTAGCTTTTAAAGCGAAATTTAATGGATCGACAGTTGTGAAATCCTCATTATCCTGCGTTTTATGGGGCTTTATCATCATATTAGCTTCCCGACATCGCGACGGAGTCATCTTTGACAGATAGCCCCTTAAAAAATATCACCTGATGCCCAAGGTGTGCAGGGCGACATTCGGATTTTCCTTAAATTATTTTACCATTAATTTTTCTGTTCGGTAGTGTGCTGTTTCTAAAACAACTGGCGATGTCTAATGTGGCATGGAAACAGCCATTTCTAAGGATCATCTTCACCAGACTGTCTACCGAGTTAAATTCCATTATGACGCTATTTTGCTGAACGTGACCTACAGTAGAATAGCTGAAAGGCTTATAATAAATGTCGAAATATATTATGCTGACATCTGAGGTCAACAAAGTCATTGGACATGATTATAGACTTATAGTTCGCCACAGGAAGGCAAACGCAAGGATCGATTCCAGCCTGCCAACCGAGCCTGGCTACAGATGTGTCTACAGATGTACCCTGAACAGTTTCCCGGCAATCAAACGGAGCAACTCGCCTTCACCAGAGAGGGCTTAAGAGGGCGTGAGACCTGCTGAAACTGACACTGGTGAACTGGTCTGGTGAAAGGGTAAACTGACTTGTGAGCTGGATCTTGTCATGTTTGTTTATTCATACAGGAAAAGTAGCTTTTGCTCGACCGCAATCAGCTATTTCACTTGATTTTCGGGAATAAAAACGCAAAACGCTTACACCCTGACATAAATTGCGCGTTGAAGTAATAACGGGCTCGGCTAAACCCATAAAGCAGACCTACACATGCTCGTGGCTGACGATTCATTCACTTCTAGCCAAAGCAGAGATCAACGAAATTACGAAATTCCATTCTTGAGCTTTCAATGAAATTCTTTTCTGATTTACATGGTAGACCTAAAATCTGCCAATGCAACCCAGCTTCCTAATTAACCTATGTGACTATTTTCTTGCTGACAAATCGAGCTACAGCGGCACACAGCGGTCTTTTCTGCAGGCACGGACTCGGTCAAGTCGGTCACACTGTCAGGGATTGGTTTCATTATTTGGTTTTGGAAATTTACTTTCGGTGTTCAATATTCCGTGCAGGGACCATTGGACGAAGGTCTAGTCATTCGTGAACTTTTAATGGTGTGATGTCCCCTAAAGTGGGTTAAGTAAACAGCATTCAATACTCCTTTCGCGAAATATGCTGCATATTAACCTGTGCGTAGTGGCTAATATAAAAGTGTTGTTAGGTTGTCTCTATGTTTTTTTATCTGCCGGTATATCTGAAGAATGATACAGTATGGGGTACTGCATACCGTATATACAGCAAAAAAGTATGCTGTATATGTGACATGTACGTTGTATAATAATAAACGCGTATTTTCATCTCGAAAAACATAAACATGGGTATTTTTTTAAATAAGGAGCACGCCGCAAAATGTTGTGCTGTGTGCTGTGCATCAAACTGTCAAAGTATCAATACTTTCTCATTAAATACTGAATCAGATCAATCACTTCAAATAGGCTTATAACTGACATGCCGAGAAATAGTCCTACTATGGATGATACGTCCCATAAAAGGTCAAACACCTAAAAAAAAGACTGATCTAAAGTATTCCTTTGCAGTGGTGGTTTCCCAGGGAACTTACGGTATACTTTTCAGTTTCATCGTATTGCAGCGTTGTTAAATCTTCAAAGTACACATCGATAAGCGCCAGGTGATTTTGGCTGAAATGCGTTAAGTGTAGTGGGGCTAATCGAGCAGCAGAAAATTTAACAACCAAAAATCTTTTTATTTCGAGGTGAACAAGATTTTGTTGCACATGCAGGTCGACAGGAGTAAAAATTACTGAAGAGTGCGTGATTTGAAAACCAGAGTCGGGTCATTTCCTTGTTTCTTTTTATTCTCCTTCTTCAGCAGAATCTCATTCACCTCGCAAATGTTAGGATTTGCAAGGGCCAATCATCTGCTGCGGCTACCAAGACGCGATCCGAAAACGATGAATTGCAGTCTAAAGCTGATGGCAATTGCTAACATCTTACTTGCTCATAGTGCTATTCTGTGTGACATTTCGAGTGCCCGTCATACTACCGATGTCCTAGAAAATGGAGTTGGGTCGTTCAAACAGACACAATATTTTAAAGTCGGTAATATAATCTTACAAAACTTGATGCCCATTTGGTCATACTCACTGTGGTTTCATACTGTGTCGCTCTGAAATACACAAAATATCTTGTCATATTGCATTTTAATACTGTATGTATGTATTGCACATGAGTAAAATTGAGTCACACAATGTAGAAGAACAAAAATGAAAAACCAGCTGCCTCCGTTGTATTGAAAACCAACAGGTCGTTCTTTTAGGCGCTGATGCAAACTTACTCGCAAGCTGGTGGACAAGAGCAACTTGTTGTAGCAATATTGTAAAAGTCATTCACACAGGCTCCTGTCATGAAAACACACCAAATGTAATTAAGGCAAGTTTCATTTAGCTTAAAACCCTACGTTTTGTGATGTTGCATATCGGAAATTTTGAGTTTTGTGGAAGTGGAATTCGTGGATCCCCGCATTCACATTTTTCAATAACACTTGCTTGATAACAGCTTCTTAGGCATGCCTGAACAAATCTGGTCAAGCTACGCGATGGTGAAATTTCACTAGTTACCTCCGTTATGTAACCTTTTCGGAAGTAATTGTAAACCGGAATGTCGCCTCCACTTTGGGCGCACGTCTTGGATGTGGTCGGCATCGATGTAGTACTTACCTAAATCACAAAAGAAACTTGATAAAATCCGATTTTTGCTTTTCTCAACTGCATTTATGAGCTGCAGAGATACGGCTATATCTCAATAAAAGTTGGCTAGTAAAGTAAATTACTGTGTAAAATAATAGCAGATAGCGATAACTGCAAAAAGATAATTGGGTTCAGCTTTAAATGGCTACGCTTTAAAATCTTCATGTGAGTATGAATATATCATAAAAACATGAATTCACCAAATGTTTTTTCATGTTTGTAAATTGCAACTAAACTTTAATGTGCATGTACATTTGTTGCATCCCCATACGCTATATGAATATGCAACCTTTCCTCATAAATATAAATACAAATACAAATATATATATATATATATATATACTCAATATATGCATGTGTATGTGCAAATATATACATATGCGAATAAATATGTACAGTACGTATAGATATAATGTATGTATATATATATGTACCGGTATACATATATATATATATATATATATTTGTAAGAGGCATATTGCTGACTTGAATATATCTGCTTTATAATAGAAACAATAACCTAATATAATTCAAATGCTGAAAGTGTAGGTGCACATTTTTTAATGATGGTGTCATATACCTACGTCATATACTGCTTTTATTTAACCTATTGTATGTAATATGTATGCGGCATGAAAAACTTTTGATGCCCATACGGTATATATAGTAGAGTACGTAGGAAACATACTTTCCTCAACGACATGGAAGCTCGGTACCCACTGGGTACATTTAAGCCAAAAATGTCAGGGAAAATTGGCTCATTGTGTTTGTGTATAATAACACGAACGCCAGCTGCCTGGATGAAGTTTATGTAGTCTTTTTCCCCAACCGAATAGCCAGTCGTGAATCCTGCAAGTCGAACATGGACATTCGTTAAGCATATACAGGATGAAAGCACCACTGTATCACCCACCTCTGCCCATTCCCGCTCTGCTTGACACCAAGTGACTACCATCAGCATTGAAAGTATAGCAGTTGCCATAATTAGATTCGAAGAATAGAGTAAAGTTTCTGGAAAATATCCGAGAAAGAAAAACTTCAAACATCTACAGCGGCTACAGTATGTCCGGCTGCTCACTGCACCAGACATAAAATTTATGGTGCTTTTTTCGAAGGTTCCTCTGCCCGCCAGTAAACTGCTAACATTTTTCTGTCAGTCGGAGATTTAGCATATTTCCTTTGCTGAAGACCAAGATGAAGAGAAAAAAGATGCAATAAACCAAATCCTAGATTTTGGCAATTTGTACTTTTAAATTTCCCGCGTGCGTCGCTAAGACATTTTTTAGCATGTTAACGTTTCTCCTCGTTGTCGAGTGGGTAAATAAACTCGGAACGCCCACAGAACAATGAGGACATAATGTTCCATGGCGATTATGTTGCTATAAGAGGTGACTATTAAGATTATGGTGAAATTAAAATTTAAATTTTTTTGGAGACTGTAAGATGGCGCAGACAGAGGAACTTTTCTTGATCGCTCAGAGAATCGGGTGGAAACAACAGAAAAAGAAAGGAAAAACGAAACTTCAGCTTTACATGTGCGAGCAGCGCTGACCATCGTAGTAACAAATGATGACAGTTTCTTCACTGGTGTAGCCAGCTTTTATTAGCGCATCCTGCGGCAGCGACGCTGCGATGTAACTGACCATATCTTGCGCCGTTGCACTCAAGGCATTTGCACTTGAGGAATTAAGCTGAAAATTTAGTGCTTTTCTAAAGCGCGAAATCAAAAAGACTTATAATAACTATACATGAATTTCTTCAAGCAAAGCTTCAATTATTTCTTGCGTTATGGCATCTGATTGACGAAGCGAAGACGTTCCGGTTTCTGTGCCAGACTTCTTCGATGATGGCATAGTTTGGTTTGGAGGGTTGGCACTTTGTGAAAGAGAGGCTATTTTCTGCTGAACCGTTGCTTGTGTCGAAAAAACACTAGGCTGGGGGGTGACGCCTACTATCGCTGATGGTGGCTGTAGCGTTGGTTGCTCTACAGATGGCTTAGAAGCTGCGGTGATTTCAGGATTTGAAGTGACACTAAGCCCCGAACCTGGAGCTGTTTGATAAGGTGGTGGAGTGGGAACAGCAGGTAGGAGAGATGCAGCAGTAAGTGGAGAGGCAGCTGAAGGTAAGCCAGAAGGCTTAGGCGATATGGTGGCCGTGGTTATGCTTGCTGAAAACGGCGATGTGATGTTTGAATCAGATGGCGGCAAACCAGTCGGAGCTTTTATGGGAGATGATGGTGTACGAGTGTCTTTAGGAGGTGTTATCAGATTTAAACTCGTTTTGGCAGTACCTATCTCACTGTCTGGTGAATTTGAGCTAAGAAGGGCCAGGAATGGTGCATTAGTTACTGAACTGCTGCTCGAGGAAGTTGGGCCAGTATGCGATGTTAGATTGGAGAGTGTTGGAGATAACGAACTCTTATACTGTTCTGATGCCGTCTGTATCGAAATAGGTGGCACTGGAATTTGAGAGGTGGATGAAGCAGGCGGCAGAGACGACGGGTTAAATGTGATCTGCGTCAGAGATGGCGACGCATCGATCAAAGGCGCGAATAGTGCTAATGTCGTCGCAGGTGCATTGGTAACGTTGTGCGGAGTTGTACTGGCTATCTGTGCTGTAAAACTGGTCTGATTGGGTATAGTTGAAACCGGTGTTAGCATACTTGCTAAGCTGCTTGAGGACTTTTCACTTGCTGGCATGCTGGCAACACTTGCTGATGGTGGTGAAATGATAATGGTACCTGTCGCACCTGTGCTCAGATGGAATGTAGGAAACGCTGACTGTGAGACGGATGGTGCAGATTTTGCGATAACGGAGGACGGGAATGTGCCGCTATTCGTACTTATCGTTTGGGTTGATGGCGCGCTTACGATTGGTAGAGTCACAGGAGGAGGTGAAGTGGATGCGGGACTAACCGATGCTGCTGTGGATATGACTGAGGTAAGCATGCTGCTTAGGCCAACTAAAGCTGACTGGCTGGCCGGTAATGAGCTCGCTGCTGCCGCTGTCACATCACTGGATGCCAATGAGGATGATGCTGTCGGGATGGAGCTTGTAGCAAGGTTGGCCGAGGAGGGTGTAGTTGCAGTTATACTGATGATTGAGCTGCTGGCTTGGCTAGATGTAGGTATGCTAGTGGTTGTGGTCCCTGTTGGATTGCTGATGGAACTAGTGGCAGCTGGCGTACCAGTGATTGTGGCTAAGATGCTGCTGGGGCTTGAGGTCAGGCTTGACGCGGAGGTTGATAACGTACCAGTGGTCGTGGGAGTGCTGCTGCTGGAAATGCTAGCTTGGGTAGAAGTGAACATACCACTGATAAAGGTTGAGCTGCTAACTGAACTTGCGGCTGGACTGGACGTAAAAGCTGATGACGCAACAATGGTCGTAGTTGTGCTGCTGCCCAACGGTAAGCTTGATGTGGATGCTGATGACGTACCAGTGGTCGTAGTTGTACTGCTGCCAAACGGTAAGCTTGATGTGGATGCTAATGAAGTAACAGTGGTCGTAGTTGTACTGCTGCCCAACGGTAAGCTTGATGTGGATGCTAATGACGTACCAGTGGTCGTAGTTGTACTGCTGCCCAACGGTAAGCTTGATGCGGATGCTGACGACGTGCTGGTGATCGTAAATGCATTGATCACTGAGGTGCTCCCTAGCGCAGATATTGACGCCGTTGACATGCCAGTGGTTGTGCTGCTGATAAAGGCGCTGGCTTGAGTAGATGTGGAGCCCAATGATGTTCCAGTGGTCGTGAATGTGCTGCTAGTGGAACTTGTGGCTTGGCTAGACGTAGAAACTGATGTAGTTCCAGTGGTTGCAGAATTGGTGCTGCTGGCTTGGCTGGATGTGGATGGTGCTGACGTACTTGTGGTTGTGGAGGTGCTGGGTTGACTGGACGTGGAGGCTGTTGAAGGACCAGTAGTCGTTGTTGTGCTGGTGCTTGTCGTTGACGAACTTGTCGTACATGGACTTGTTGATGGAAGATCATCTAAAAAAAAGTCATGTTTTTCCCTCCATTTGCGTTTTGATGCCTACATACTTTGACAAATATATGGCCGTGTCTGACCCGTGTACCAAAAACTGTAACCAAAATTTTTAAACAATCGTACTCCCCCAGTCGTGGCACTCTGAGTGCACGTGCTGCACAGCCCTGGAATACTGACTGTGCTCCCGACAGGTGTAGTCTCACTGATGTACCAGCGGCAATCGCCGGATGTGCAATACATGGCGATTGATGCTCCATAACCTGTGATAACTCCTTTCGAGTACAAGAGTGGGAGCAGACCAGGCGCAGTGATCATTGCTAGGCGTGGGCTGATGCCATATGGAGCATTAGCACAGCAATTGAATGCGCAATTCCAACTGGTATCTGCATTCGGGTACCGCACGTATTCGAATGGAGCGAGGCAGGAGTCAGAGGCTTTCTTTGGAAAAGAGTAGTCGCACTTGCATGTTGGTGTTGCCGTTGTTACTGTTCCTGTTGGTGGCAATGTGGTCATTAAGCCGTCAACTGAAAATATGCGGGATTGTTTCTGCCCTTGTCCTCAAATCAAACAACGTACCTTGACAGATAAAAGAATAAAGACAAGTACTACAAGCTATGAATTCAAAGTTCGTTCCATTATCGGAAATCCATATGCCACCAGCCGATGAAATATTTAAGGTGCACTGGGCACAAAGACTGGTTATCATGACTGTTCCTGCAGCTGTCGTAGGATCACTGTGCCACGAGCACACGCCTGGTGATTGGCAATACATCGCTATGGCTGCACTCGATGTACGAATGACCCCTTCTCCAGAAAGGAGTGTAAACATGGCGGAATCAGTTATCTGGGCGAGCCTCGGGTTGGAACCGTCGGGTGAAAGACTACAGCAAGAGAAGGCGCATTCCCATGTTGTCGCAGCGCTCGGATAGCGGATGTAGGCATAAGGAGAGATGGTCGTGTTCAAAGCAATGACTGGGTTGCTGAAGTCGCATGTACATGCAGCTGGGATACTGACGGAAGGTGTCGTTGATGCACTGGTTCCTGTATCTGTTGATGCCACGCCTGTGAACGTCCCAGTTGTTGATGCCATACCAGTCGTGCCCAACGTGGTGCTTATTGGAGTTCCCAAGGTAAGCCCAACTGCTGACGTGGGTGTGCCCATGCTAGATATCGCACTGTCAGTCGAGGTAACAGGTGATGTAAGGCCTAAGAGAGAACTTGGCGCTAACGTTGATGCGCCCATGGTTGATCCTGTACTGCCAGCCGGGCTACCCACTGATGTTAGGCCGAGGGTGACCATGGTTGTTGCAGCAGCAGTCACTTGCGTCGTGGAGGGTACGGCTACTGGAACTGTGGTGACCGCTGGCGGTGTCGTGGCAGTTGTGGTCGTTGTGATCATGTTTATCATCCCGTCAGCTAAAATTCGCTTTGTTACCGCCTCTGGAGCTCCTATTTTTAAGCTGCAAAGGTATAAGTGAGATTCACCCAGCCAGGTTAATGTTTCATCAGTCTTTGACTACTAGCTGAAAGCTCCCTGGGCTTACGTTCTTTTTAGTCTACGACTTCAGATCTGGGTGTAGGGTGCCTAGACTCAGGAGGCGATAACCTTGGCATATAGTGATTGGCGCGGCACCTCCTGAATAAAACATTGAATCAGCTTACCCTGGCAAATATGTGGCCAACGTCCAGTAGTATTATCGAATTGGCATGAAAAAAACATGTAGTTGGGCGCATTTGGCGAATAGTAAATGCATTGGCCTGCAAACCCGCCGTCACCGCCGCAGGAGCCACAAAGACTGCTCGCATTGAAGCTCGTTCCCGTATTTGTGATGGCATCCGTAAACCAATAGCAAGTGGAAGTACAAGACATGGCGATGTGCGCAGGGGTTGATCTGATAACTCCCACTGAGTAAAGGTTAAAAAACAAGTTGGGATCTGTCAACTGTGCCAACTTGGGCGCGATAGCATTTGGGGAATTTTCGCAGCAAGTAAAGCTGCATTCCCAAGTGGTCAGGGCATTAGGATAGAGGATGTAATATATTCGAGTGATTGGATAGTAGAACACGTTGGGGCTGGTATAATTGCAGACACAGCTTGCCGGTGCTGGGTTGGCTCTTTTATACCTATGAGCACTCATTATTGGCGTTGGGGTACTGGAGTCATTGAAGGCTGTGCTGTTCTGAATTCCAGCCGTTGGCATTGGGGTAATGGAATCGTTCGAGCCCGTAGTGTTTTGAATTCCTGCCGTTTTCGCATATGCGTCAACAAGGCTAGCCAGAGCAGCCAACGAGGATATGGCAGAGGCGCGGTAGGGGTTCAAGTTGCATAGTGTGACTGCTGGAAATGGTGAGCGGTCGCGGGATAGCTGAAACAAAGGCATCACTAAACAACTAGGCCTGACATGCATGAAGTCAGATTTATTTCGCTAACTGTCCTTGCTGTGAAAGGAATTCATTTAAACAGGGTCACTGATGCATTACCCATACCAGCAGACAAAAAATCGTTGAGTTACTTACATCCGAAACCCTATTTTACCCACCCTTGGAAGGACCGAAGTTTTCATATGATTGCATTACATTCCATGGCTATATACTCAAGTATTCTAAGGCTCCCTGAACGCCCAGAAATCCGGTTCATCATGCTCGGACGGGTCGACCATCACGAAAAAATGAAATGCGAAAAAATGGGCTTCCGATGCCTCTATTTGAAATGATATCGCAAAAACAGTAATTGCCAAAGGTTTTTAGGGACTGAGGAAAGGACGTCGGCATTTCGCTTTATTTCCAAAAATGGGCAACACAGTTTGAATTTGACGCCTTTGTTGTGATGTTCAGGTATAAAGGGTTGTTCGACTTGCGAAATGGATTTAAAGTAACAACCTGGCGGTTATTGTCGCCCACAGCATGAGCTAACTTAGACCGGCACACAATGCAGTGGCGTACGCGAGGGGGGGGGGCAATGTGGGCAATGGGCTCCGCGAAACCAGACAAGTGGCCACTGGGGGACCCTGCTGATGTCATCCAAAGTGTGGCCCTCCGACCTGGTTCATGTTGTGCCCTCGGGGGCACAGGATCTCAACTCATGAAACTTGAGATGTAGGTGCCATAACAGAACGCAGGATATCTGCCGAGGTTTACTACATGTTCAGTGATCACGCATGGTTTAAATTGCCGCTATTATCACTAGCAGCCTATGTGCCCTCGCCAGCATTTGGGCGGCAGGCGGCGGGAATGTCGGCTGCGTGATTATCGCTTACGTGATATGTTTTATTGTTTACGTCCGCTTTTGTCTGCTTCGCATTTTTTGAAAGATGGCGAAACGCCAAGCTACTTTAAATTCTTTTATAGCGTCATCCTCCGTAAAGCGTATGAATAAACACGAGAAACCGATTGGTGTGAGGTTATTGTGTAGCTAGCAGCACTAAAGTGCGATTCTAGCGTTACTGCTTACAAAACTTTTTTAATGACTATTTTTGCGATATCATTTCAAAAAGAGGCATCGGAAGCCCATTTTTTTGAATTTCACTGGGATGGTCGACCCGGCCGAGCATGCTGAACCGGTTTTATAGGCGTTCAAGGAGCCTTATAATAATTAAGTATATAGCCATGCTGCATTCTCTGCTCCGCTCATTAACGTGCTCTTTTCAGAGACAGCATATGCGTAAAAAAAATAGTTCCAGGTAAGTGGATGAACAATGCAAACTAAACCTGTAGGCTAGCTTTTTCTATTTTCAAATGCCGTCTGATCGTGAGATCAGCGTAAAAAAAAGAAAACAAATACTTACTCTGGTGACGACTCTTGTTTGCTGCGCACCATGTTTGAGAACGAGGATAGTAGTAATGGCGATCACAGCCGCAGTGGCGACTGCTGTAATCATACACCACATAACAAATGTTTTGACAGATCTGGCTCTCAAAGCGAAATTTAGTGGCTCGATGGATGTGAAATCCTCATTTCGTGGCCTACGTTGTTTTCCCTGTACAGTATCCATCCTATCCGACCCAGGTCACAGTGTCATACTATCTTGAGCCACGGCTAGACGACTGCGAGTCCTTTATTGGCTTGTTTATTATGCGCATATTGAAGTAATTTTCCATGCCAGAATAGATAGGCTAGTGCGCAGACCTCCATGGTGCATATATGGTCGAATTGCTCCTGCGTGGATACAAATTCATAACATTAGCTCTTTATTGTGTGCTCTAAATAAGACGAGGCTCCAAGTATCAGTTCGAAGGGGGCGATTATTAAAACGAGCGAAACGATAGAACCAATCGACGGCATTTTCCCACTGAAAAATGCAAAGGCACCTAATCAAACTTGTAAACTAACAATAGTAATTGGGCAGACTTACGTGGCAGGCCTGTAGCCATGGATTTTATGGTGCCAGGCATCAATTATTTTTCGGACCGAAAAGTGCAATTTCATGTGAGAAAGAAAATTCGAAAAATTATTCCATGCACGTCATCGAGGTTATTTGTGATATGAGTGAGCATAACCTGAGCTTGTGCCAAAATATTGAAGCGGAAAAATTATCTAACCTGTGATTACTGTGCTTTTGAAGTCTTCTCACAAAAGTTTAATCAACACAGAAGTGGGGTGGGGCATATTCGAGAGGACTCAAATTCTTACGGCGGACGTTAGCCTATTGCAAAATCCTTAATATAAGGTTCCATATTTTCATACCGTCTTCAGAGATTTCTCAGTCAGACCCTGAATCAAAAAATGGAATGATCGAGTTCAAATTTAAGCGCGAAACCACGGCGAGTCTGAGGCGTAAGTTTCAAAAAAGAATCAGGAGGTTTTTGGTTAAAAGCGGTAGGCCCAGGCATACATTCAGACGGGAAATTTGAATTTGAATTTTTTAAAAATTCACGCTGCATTAAAAAGGTTGCATATATTTTATACATCGTATGAAGAGATGGGATAACTTTAATGAAGCGGTGGGAGCGACGGCAGAGGAGCCGTTTCAAGGTGCTCCATGATATTCACGGACCCCTCACAAAACTAAGGTGGGTCGCACCTACCTACTCCTCCACGGTAATCCCTCTTGTCATGCCAAAAACGGGGATTTGCCGTAAGTTGGGCATCTTAATATTTAATCCAAGTTTAAAAACCATGGATTGCACTTTTTGCAGTCCACTGCGTATACAGTGCCACGAATCTGTACAGTCTATAAGATAAATATATCATCAAGTACATTTATCACAGGAAGTGAAATTGCGTTGTCGCAGTGCCAGGTTTCGTCCATTTGAATGACCATTCCGAGCTCTCAGCACTGTCGGCAGCAGCTAAAGTCACAGGCGGAGGATGACTCTGAGTCGACACTGAGACCATGGCTGCTGGTGGAGTCAAAGATGAATCATGGCTCGAATTCGATGAATTATTATTATTATTTATCGGTTTCATCAGATCACTTTGATCAATAATATCATCGATATCGATATCAGTTTCAAAAAATGAACTTCGCCAACCGACATGAGAATGCTGATAATTGAAAAATGAGCCTGGCACTGGGGCATCATAATAATCATATTCGAAATCGTCCTGTTCAGTGCCAGCAAAACTGAAATTTGGCGATTCCGGCCGATCACTTCTATCAGTGACCGGACGAACTGAACTGGCCACCGATGACGAAGAGACAGGCATTTTCAGAGTAGTCGACCCATTCGACATTGCCGACGGGTGGCATCGATCCGAGGACACGTGCCGTCGAAGGCTACTTAAAGCTGGCGAACTCAATTGAATTCCGATCGATCTGACTGATTTCGGGGTCGATTTTGACACCAAATTGGTAGCAGTCGGTTGGGGAGGTGAGGCTGGTGAAGGTGATTGGGTGGTGCCACTCAATCGAGTTGTCTCAGTATTTATCGATGATTGCATAATCTCTTCAGGAATCTGAGACAAATGTTGGCAATGCGATTGATGCCTCGATTTGGATATCGATTTTTTCTGATCATCGATATCGGATCGGCGACCAGCTCTGGCGAGCAAAGGTTCTATGGTGCTTGATTCAGGGTGATACTCTGATCGCCTTGAAATATTTACAATTTCACAAACTGATGAGCGAGCCAGTGAAGAGGGCGAGGTGCCGTGGCCGCCGATCGATTGTACTCCAGCTAAGGTCGAGGCTTGAGTGGTTTGACTCAATAGCATGAGGTAATTGCACTTGGAATGTAATTTCTTCAATGTGTACTTGGCTAAGAAGAAATAGACTAGGATTAATAAAAATGCAGTAATTAGTGAAATCGAAATAATAAAAATCAAGAAATATCGATTATCTGATTTGATACGAATCCACCATCGCCGCCACAATCCCATAGAGTGATCGATCGGAAGTTGATCGACAATCGAAACAAATTTGTACCTTATTAAAATTCCATGCCATGACTCAGCTTGATCAAATTTCGAACTAATCGATAAATCATGATCAGATTTTGTCATTATCGCATTTGAAAAATATTGAATCAGGACATAATCACTGTGTGATCGAATAATTACTTCTGAAGGACTTATCTGAGAATCGTATAATAGAATTCCAGCTTGTGCGTTTGAAGGATCGATATGACCCCGAATTCGGAGCCATTCGTGATCAGGCTGAGAGAATCGGAGCTGGAGAATTTTTAGATCGATGGTCCAAATATGGGACGGGGCGATTATCATCCAGTGCGTCAAGTTGCTTGGACAACGACTAGTGCCAATAGCGAGAATACCGCCATCTGGTCGTGTCAGATTGCAACCACACGAACATCGATCATCCGATAATGAGGTTAATGGGGACGGAATCGATTGATTGACTGAGGCGCCGACAGAGGTTGATGGTGCTGCAGAAAAAACATTGTGAGCTAGCGTCATTTTTAAAGCATGGAATATGACAACGCAAAGGTATCATTTGAAATTTCGCGCCCTTCAGGATGCTTTCGCCAAACAATGGATTTTGTAAGAGTTTTAAGAACTTCCGTCAATTTTTAAAACACTGCCCAATTACCCCAATTACCCTAATAAGCTGAGCACTGCCCACCCGCTGGCTGAGCTACTGTAAGAAAAGTTTCTCTCATTGAACACGGCATCGGCGGTTTGTCGGCAACAGTGTGCTATCAGCATCAGCTATCAACAGAATCTGCTATAAGTTTTTGGAGGTGTCAGAAATTCGATCCAGTTGAAGGGGTGTGAACAGCAAAGCATCGAAACCAATATTGATGCGCAGGTACAGTTTGCTAATCAATCGCAAATCAATATCGTAACAGTCTTGTATCAGGTGAGTGAAAGACAGTTTCAGAAGTGCGTGATTGATTTGCGATAACGCAAAAATTATACTAAAGCATGTACACTAGCAGCACATACTTGGGCATGGATCCACAATACAGTCTCTCGTTTCTAACCCATCTCCAACGCAAAACTGGCCACCATCGCTTGGTCCTGGTCGATTACAATAACGGAGTCGATGCTGGACACTCGACTGACCGCACGTGACTGTACACGGACCCCATGCCTGCCATGATGACCACTGCCCATGCACTGGTGTATCTGAAGAGAAAGATTAGGAGCAACCCGATCGCAAAACGAAACACATGACTGAAACTAACTTTTACACCGTTGCAGGCAAGTGTGTGGTATTTTGTTTTGATAGCAGTTCGACTTTTATTTTTGTGCACCATCTTCGAAGTTTTGGTATTCCTGCACAGTTCCTGACCGAAAGTGTCAGGTGGGGAAAGTTACTTTCACAAACCAATAATGCCACCTTTTCCAAGCACAATGTTTTTTTTACATTCATTGTTTATGTTTTCCTCGTGCAACACTTTCAGATCACTGATATTTCTTCACAATTTCTGACCAAAATTATAACATTCTTTTATGAGGTGGGTGAAACCTCTTTTCAGAAATCAATAATCCTATGCAGCTCTTAGCAGAATGTTCATGGTTTCTGTGTTGCATTTTAGTTCTTGTGCAATAATTACTCAGTTTTGATGGTATTTTTAAAAATTTCTGTAAAACCTTGTACTTGTAAAAATGTCAGATGTGTGTGTTTTGTCAGAAATCGTGAAAAGACCATCAACACTGAGTAATTATTGAACAAAAACTAAACTGGAACACAGGAAACATAAACATTCTGCTAAGAGTTGCATGGGAGCTCCGATTTCTGAAACTAGCTTTGACCCACCTGCTAAAAGAGTGTTACATCTAGTCAGAAACGGTACAGAAATATCAGTGATTCGCAAATGTTTTCCCGAAGAAAACATCAACAGGGGATGTTACAAAAAATATTCTGCTCAGAAAAGGTGCATTCTCGCATTGGTTTCTGAAACTGTATCTCATCTATGGGTAAAAAGTAGTTTCAGAAACCAATAAACCTATGCCACCTTTTTCTAACATAATGCTTTTAACATCCCCTGTTCATGTTTTCTTTGTTCAACACTTCCGAATCAACGATATTCCTGCACAATATCTGAACAAAGGTGTAACATTCTGTTATCAGCTAGGTAAAAGTTGGTTTCAGATTAATTTAATGTTAACCCCAGCAAAATAGCAGTGTCTTAGAGTCATTCCTGGTCATGTATGTTTCCTGTGCATTACTCACATTGTAGATGCTTTTGTACGATTTCTGATAAGAGTACGCTTTGATTCAGGTCTGTAAAATGTAGTTTCAGAAACGAATAATCTATGCCAAATCCGTTTCTACTAACAACGTTTTTTACGATCCCTTTCATGTTCTTGTTAATGTCTCGCACATCAGAATAGGTGGTCGTGTGTGAAATCATCGTATTAATCGCCCAAGCCAGTCAGTGACTCATGTCACATTCAATGAAAGGCGACGAAAAATAGGCCTCACACTGGGCAATTTTTTCCCTCGCTTCCCTATTCCGACCTTGCATCCGCTGCTGTTTTCATGAAAAGCGTCAAGCCAAGCCAGTTTCTATTGTGCACATGGATGGACATGCTCATTTTGGGGCTCTTTGGCCCGTGTCCTAAACCATGTATGCACTGCCGACGAGTCATGCTTAAGCGTGGGCGCGTGCGCATTCGAGTGTGTAAGCTGAATAGAGAAAGGCCAGGATTAGGCCGAACAATTGGTGACCATGTGCTAATTGGCTCGTTTACAAATCGTTACCAAATTGATCAAGTGGAAGAAAACAGAGCAAAGTGCCATCGAGCCGTTTTATGGCCAAATGGTCATTGGATATTGGGGGCATTGAGTGGCATATGGCTACATTTTTCTCCTGGGGTTAATGAGTCTTGCAAGCAAAGCAATAATGTGAGCTACAGTAAAACATGTCTGGTAGAAAAAAGTGTTGGATTTAGTAGGATTTGAACTTACGTATGGAAATACTAGAAATAAAATTAGTGATTTTGAGTTCTGACCTGCGATAACTACGTGTCTTTTATTTTTCATTTGGCTACCTCTGCCTGCCTTCTTTTAGCCTCCCCTAGAAAAAATTTCATCTGCTCAATATTCTCGAAAACAATTTTTCAATAGCCTAGTAAGGAGTAAAACTAAGTAGGAAAGCTTGTGCAATTGCATTAGCTAATTAAAATAGGCTCCCCTAAGAAATCTATGGAGGTATTCCCAATTGACTTGCTGCCTGATCAACATGGCGTCTCAAAGTAGGCTTTAATTAATCTGAGCACTCGTTGCCAATCATTGATCCGAGCCACTGTGTCGACTTGTTGACATCGACCACTGTGCTTTTTTCAATGACAGAAAAAGATAGTGGTGATGAAAAAGTTATGTGCAAATTGTAAAGGGCATTTTACTGATGAGAATAGAAACTAAATTTAGAATTCTTAGTTGCCAGCAGCCCGAAGCATGAATAGGAGATTTTAGTGGCATGGATACAGAAGCATAGCTTCCGCTTTTGCCAGAACATAACTCGGGGAGCTGATAAAAAGTGATGCTAAAAGTGTCGCTTTTTTGTAGAGATAAACTGGTATACTTTTTCTGCAAAAATAAAAGTGTTCTCAGAAAGTCAAAAAGTATCGCAATGACTGGGTCTCGAACCCTTGCAATTTAAATCAGAATGACTTACATTTTGTACTTTGAGTAGAAATACAATGCTTTCCTCGTTCTATCACTGTGCCATCCGCGTAAATGCTGATCATTTGGAAACAATACTCGGGGTATATCAGGTCGAAATGATTACATCCAAAATAAGCAACACCAGCTGATGTGGTCTTTTTGGAAATATCCGCCATGGAATCTGTACTCGGCAGCTTCTCTTCGGCCACATAAGAGTGTTTCAAAGTCAAGTATATATCCTCACTTTTCAAGCGTCTACTTTTCCATGTCGGATCACCTTTCCGTGGTTGAGCTGCGTACAGTCGAATGGCATCGTACTTGAGGGAATTATGGCATTGCGATCTGATTGGTCGACGATAACTTACAGGTAAGCCCTTATCAGGCGGGCAAGGGTAGACGAAGTGGCCTATGACTTTGATGTCGTACTCCTCCGATGTGTTTGCTGCAATGACCCACAAAGGGTTACTCGCTGAGATGGATATCGATTTGGGGATGTTTGAATGCAAGGAGGATATCGATTGATCAGAGTGATCAGTAAGTTTTGAAACGATCAATAAACTGGTTTGGTAGACTCCCGGTTGCAAGAAATAATGACAAGGTAGGTGAATAGTGGAATTAATCAGGGTGTACCAAATGCTGACTGGAAAAAGGATTTGCTTGGTGAATGTAGTTTCATTTGGTGGATTGAGATGGCGAATGGCAATGAAAGTTTTGTGAGTTGGTGAATAAATAGATCGATATCCACCTGGGGATAAAACAAAGCTGCCAGATCTGTTGGTCGACTTTGAATTAACGTGATTCCCAGTCGCGGTATCGATTCGATCCTGATCACCATCAAAAGTGGATTGATCAGATTTCTGTGCTTGATTTAGGCTAAAATATCGATTTGTCTTGTCATCATTTCTTCCTCTGTTTTCGTGCCAATTTTGATCCGTGTAATCCGTCTGATCATGGCTATCTTGATCGATCGATCGATGATCAGGAGAACACAATACACGATCAGTATCCGATAAGGCAATGCGTAATGGCACAGGATCGATAGCCGACTGTGATCGATTCGAAGGTATCGATAAAATGATCAGAGGCCAATTTACGCGCAGATTCTTTTCGTCTAACAATTTCTCCGTCGATGAATCAAGGAGTCGGAGCGAGTAAGATCCTGCTTGGTCGAAACAAGGGCAAGGTATTTGGAAATCAGAAGCAGCACTAGCATTTGGCCAAGCAATTCTGCTGGTGCAGATTGCAGTCCTCCCGTCGACATCTGCTGGCCTTGTTGTGCCATTTATGTTGTTGGAATCAGCTGGCTCTGATGATCGGCTGACTGCAAGAATGAAGGATGCCGAATGGTCAGTGGGCGGTCTTTGCACTGTCACAGTGAGGTTGCCAGTCAATGCAGTATGGACGGTAGGAGTTGTCAAGTGATGGCGGTCAGAAAGTGAAGGGTCTGAAAATAGAGAATGGACGAGTAAAACTGCGATGTAAAATGTAAAATGAATACGGACAGCTAATTTACACTGCTTGAGACTGACTGTGGATGCCTTACTAATGCCTGCACGCAATGGAAGGCGCGCCACCAGCACATGCATTATGGCGCGGCAGCCATGGTCTGATCGTGAGTCTGAAGGTTGTAATGGCGCAGGAAGCTACGTGGGCTACACTTCATCCAATTAGCGGTCATATTTTCTATCAGCTGGAAGACTTGAAACTAGCTCTTCACATGTGTTCATTACACAGGACTCACAGTAAGATGTGGATCTCATTTGTCCATGGACCATGTAACATATGGCAGTGGTTTATATTTGATTTGTGGCCTCTCTCTCTGGCGTGGTCGTGGCATCCTTTATCGGTTTCATCGACATTCCCGACGGGCGTGCATTGAAGATGGTTATTTATGAAACGTCAAGCGGTTGATGGCCAGCCACGGACATTATACCAGCCAATTTACTGCTACTTGGCTTTGCTATCCCGGCCTGGTCTCGATTGCATTACGCAGTCAATCGCGCGGCCGCTGGTCGTGGCATCAATATGTGCACGCGTGTAATCTTTGCTGTTATGGACGTGTACGTCTAATAAGGCATCAAAAAGGCTAACGGACGGCAGATGGGTATGTAAAAGGAGCCGGGATCGTTTAAGGACGAGTATCGATCCTTGGTGAGAGAGTAATTGTTGGAAGTGGTGCAGTTTGCTGGTCCAGAGTAGAAATAATGATATGGAATGGCTAAATTATACCTAGTCCTACTCGGGCACTCATGTTGGTCCGGCGACACAACACCATTAATAAGCGTCTAGTCATCGTAGGTACCCGCTCGTGCTCGCGCACTTGTCGTCGACTCGTAATCCACTGGGACATAAGGGAAACATGGAAAACAAGACACCTCGTCAATGGACAGCCGAGGAAGACCGGACATCGGAATACTCGCTGACCAGTGGTCACCTGCGCGCGAGGGGGTGCTAGCCGTCGTGTAATTACGGATTGGGATAATGAGAACGGAAGGAATTTTCTCCTGTTCGAAGAGAGCGCGGGAGACTGGACACGTGTGACGAGCTCTATTGTGTTCGAGAAGGCAGTTAGCCTCGACACCTCCCAACCACCCCATTCACCATAATGAACGCGTGGTGATGGGAAAGGAAACCATGCATTAGCAGAAGGGCGGGGCATCAAAATCGAAAAGTTGTTTATCTTCTAGTAAGCAGGGGGACAAAGGCGATCGTGGGTCACGACTCGGAGGGAAACAGGAACCATCGTTGAGTCATACTCGTATTCGTGGGCATCCATGGGAACCAGTTCTATTTCATCCGATCAACAGCCGCCATCATACAAAACCATCTTTCTCTGATTAGGCTTCTGAGTTTTTTGTGTCGCGCTTAAAAAACTATAACAGACTTGGCAATGGGCACTACACAATCAGAGTATGGAAACCAATGTATAACCTGTGCACTGATAAGCCTATCAGTACATGTGAAGTTTGATATGTTTGGTCAGTGCCAGAATCATCTCACCCTATCACAGCAAAAATGTCCACATAACCATAAAGGTCATTCAATACCCGCGCCAGATCAATCGATAAGTTCAAAATCGCTACTTTTCCACATTTTTTGAAATCAATTTTTTCGGCTTCAAGATATGACAGATTCCGTTTGACACAGACAACAGACGTCAAAAAAGTACTTACCAGCATATCCAAAAATAAAAAACGTGCACGAAGCGATGAAAAAAATTCCTCCGACGCTCGTTCTCATCAGAAACAAGACTTCCCAATTTGTGGCAAAATAATAAAGAATGATAGCTCAGCTTCTCTCTTCTTCACTCATCAGTCAGGCGTCCATTTCTAGACGCATTTTCACAGCATTTTCTTTTCTGCTTGACACCAGTCTCACCCCGACATTACACCGACTGGCACTGACTCGGTCAAACAGACTTGTATGTCCGTTGAAAAAGAGACAAAAAGTTGAACAACGGATTTCCGCTTGGATAATAACTGTCGTCGTCAGCGACGGGGGTCGTACATGCGAGCTAGGCAGGTTGGCGAAAAGGGAGAGACTCGGAGGAATGGAGCAGGAGACGTGGAAATGAAGTTCATTAGAATTTTCACTATGACTCGAGACTAGATACGGACCAAGGCTTGATGAAGACCGCCAATCCTAGCAGGGGATGGCGAATGGAGACGAAGAGATAGAGGCACCTCCCGCGGCGGAGTCAAATGAGGGGAAATTGTCTCCATGCTCTCCAACAAGGCTCGATTCCATAGATTTTTGTTGTGCCCCATCCAGTCGCCACGCCTACACCCTTTGAACAGAGCCGGATAATAATGAGCATCCGATGGAAAAAAGCGGGCCTATTATGTGAATAGGTGAATAGAGCGCCATCTATCGACCCGTCCCAACAGGCGACGACAGTGACAGTTTCATGATGCAGAGACAACAGATATACTGAAAAGTTGAACAGAAAACACAAGCGACGAAGAATGAACCAGATGTATTCTCAAGTGAGCTAAACATTCATAACATATTTCTGGATATATTGGACAAAGAGTACTGTACTTCAAAGTCCTTTTTGGTACAATAAACAAATTTACCTCGAACTGCATCTGTGAAATAACTTTTTTACCGCAGTGTACAGTGCAAAAGCTTTCGCTACCGTACCGTTTGCCCAGTAGAATAGGCAGCGAGTATCTCTCGATCAGTTGCACAGCCTACCAATCAGCGGGTCACGTGTTCAAGCCTCGAACACACGATAATTTCTTCTCAGTCAGAAAACTGATGGTGAGTCGAGTGCACACTAGCCGCCACTGCCGACTGAACAGTTAAGGCTTGGAAAAGCGATTACTAAATAGGGACCAGTTCAGTGTAGCTCTGATGCCTCGGCTGCCTTAACCCCATCAGAGTGCCCTGACAGGGGATTAGAAAAGTGCGAAGTAGCTTTTGCTTTTATGGGGAGATTTACGGGGTGCCAATCTGGACCGATGGTGTATCGCGTATTGGCGTCCGCGGTGGTGCAGAGGTTTGGCATTCACCTTCCCATACTACTCGAAAGCGAGCGGCAGGTCGGGTTGCGAACTGCACCATCGCTGACTTTGCACGCCAAGCCGTGACTCTGACTCGGCACTAACGAGCAGGATGTGTTTCCAAACTGAAACTTGCTCTATTCGTTTCTTTGTGTATTTTTGCGTGTCTTATCACTTTCTATCTAATCCTAGGCTCAGGCTTAGGCTTAGGCTTAGGCTTAGTCTGGCGCTTCCTTGTTTGCATATTCGTCTGACTAAAAAATGCGTATCTCCGTTAGCCGTGTCTTCTAAAGCGTGCGGGGGGTAGGAAACACATCCTGCTTCGAGCGAAGACGCATCGGCTGTCGAACATGGAAGGGCTCGCAGCCCACCCGCTATCGTCCGAGGAAGTGGATGTCCAGTCCACACCATGATAAGAGATAGGCGGACAAACTGTGCATGATCTAAGGGTTGGTGACTCAACTCAGATAACCAGTTGGCCATCAGCCGCCAAGATTTTCCAGAATGATTTTCATGTTAGTTCAGGAGCGTTTTGCGATACTTGACTGCCACCTAAAGCACGCGCCCATCACCTACGTCCTCCCTGGTTATCGCCTCCTGAGTCTAGGCACCTGAGTCACGTCGGACAAATCCTTGGGCGGCGCGTAGATGGCGCCGCAAGTAGCTAACGTCTGGACAGGTTGACATGCCACTTGTGCCTGCGTTCCCTTGTTAGTGAAATCCTTGGCCTATCCTAGGGGATACTAGGACAAGCCAGTGGACGGCCTCAGTCACAGGTACGAGCCCTCGCAGCCCACGACGCCTCGTGTATCGTTTATACCCCTACTACGCACAAGGGCCGTTCGGCTCACAACTCGAAGGGCGGCCGCACGTGTCGATCCTGACGGAGGTTCTGATGGTCCTGAGCCCGAATTGCCCAGAGCGCAATTCAGACCAGTAACTCAATACCAGTCGCCGCCCAATTCCTGCAAACCAAACCAGCCACTCGGCCTCGTGTCTGGCCCTAACCTAGGAGAGGCAGACCAGTTCCCTGAACCAGTGCACTGATAGGTGCAGATAAGTGTATCCACGCCTATTACACTCCTCCCCTCCTTAAAAGAAGCGTGACCCCACGCTTCCCGTGAAACGAGGGGCACCTCCAGATAAGGGGGCACACCAGACAGAAAAATGTCCAGGGCTGTCAGGTAAAGAGAACAGGAATCAGGGATCCCAACACCAAACCCGGCAGACCCAAAAGTCCAATAAGTGTATCCACGCCTATTACATAAGATTGTATAAATTCGGGTTTGCCACTCCCTTTCTGCGCAGTAATCAAAATGGGCTATCCGCTGATGGACCAACCTATCCATAAATAGGAGAGCTATCTTGCAGTGTAATATGCCAAGTGACCCAGACGAGCACGAAGACATTTGTACTTTACAGTACCCATATTAGACCAGTCTATTTTGGAGGCATTCTATGTTACTCCAGTTTTTTGTTGTTTTTGTTACTTCCAACTCAAGTCAAGGTTGACTCTCAATTTTTGCAAAGAACCAGCCGAGATCAAAACAAATCAAGTCGTGATTTTCTTTTTCAAGTTCAGAAAATAAGTGCCATTACAAAAACTAACATGCTGGAAGAACGAACGATCCAAAAACAGTATGAGGGTCAATTAGTTACCTCAGCGCCTTGAGTGCATTGAGGTAGTTTACCACATTGCAGTAGCTGATAAGGCCTGAGAGCCGTCCACATTGCTTCTCGGCTGCCTAGCCAGCCGAGCTTGTCAGCTAAGGTGTCGTTTCCATTGTGACTATCAGCTAAGGCGGCTTGGTTAGTGGCTTGCGGTTGGCTCAGCTTGGCTGGCTCGGCTGGACTGCTCACATTCATTTCGGTTTGCGGCTCAGTGGAGTCTCGAGAACTTCTGGGTTTAACCAGGGAATTTAGCAAACAAAGCGGATAGAGTCTGATGCGAGTCGGCATCATTTGTGTGCTAGGGGAACGTGTGGGACTGAGGTGTCAAATTTGGCATTTCAATCCAAAGCAGAATTAGAGAGCTGGTCTCGAAGAAGTCCGCTAGAAATAGTGGGATTCAAGATTTACAGAAGGCACGCTAGAATTTAGAAACGAGGAAATGCAGTAGAGTTGCCGAGCGTCATGGCATGGTGATATACTGTAGACGTTACGGTTAAGCTACGATGTGGTCAGAGATCGGTCAAAAACTGGGTAGGTCAATTCTGAAGCGTGCAGTGACAGTTAAGTTGTCTGGTATAAAGAAGATGAAGGTGGGAAGTGACGTATTGGAAAATATATATAAAAAATACTGCATATATATAAAAATATTGCTGCACTGTTTTCAGCCTTAGTACTGGTAATCACATATTTTAGCACCCGCTGTGTGAGTTGTCAGGCGCAGAAATCAATCTTAGGTGATCAATGATAAAGTGAGATTTGAGTGCTCTTATTTTCGCAAATCATCTCACCATAGCACTAATCTCGTGTTACTACAGCGACAATTCAATCACGCGGGATATTAGGCATATAGTTGTTGCAAATGATATAAAATTTTGCCGCGATAGCCATGATAAGAGACGCACTAAAAAGGTGCGCACTTCACGAGATAACCCCAATCGCACTTGTCTCTAAAGCGTCCTATTTTTTGTGGGAAATTTCTACGGCGCAGTCTGGCGATATGTTATCCGTGGGCAAAAAGATGAATGAACCTAAAGATAAAGGAAGTCAGAAGCTGGAAAGAGAACGAGGTTGGAAGATCACAATGTCCAGCAGTGCTGATTACACAACTATCGACCCACTGAATTTTGTAGTGCGCGCCAGAAGACTTGCACCATTTGTATTTTGGTCAGTGATCACTATCGCAGCTATAGTGGCTGTGATTTGTGCACTCGCTGTGCTGGTGATCAAACACAACGAGCAGCAGACAATCATCGTTAAAAAGGTAAGACAGGTTCTGAGGATTAGAGTGGGACTGGAGTCTGTGCATCTGGTGCACACTAGATGTATTAAGCTAATAGAAGGCACTGAGGCACCTTTTACAGCGAATGCCATCAGCATTCGCACGTGGAGACGGGCGACTTCGTTATCGCGATACAAATCTGCCAAACCTAAAAGGAAACGCAGGATACAAAACTCTTTCTTCACCCCAATCGTCTCTTACCAAGCCTTTGCACGTGCCTATAGATACACTGACAAAAATGGAAATAGCAGCCGATATGCCGAGCCGTTGGAAATTCGTCTTTGATTGCAGGTAACAAGCCACTTTCAAAATCAGATATGATAGATGTTGGAGCTAACTGACGACCTAGCTCGGTTGCCTTGTCTTTTAACATTCTTCAAAACAGAGAATTAACATACTGTACCATCCGTACGTGTGTGTAAGTGGGAGTGTAAGTACCTGAATAATGTCTTGTACATTTCACGGGATTTCTCTGGAAGCAGGCAGTACAGAAGTGGGACTTGCTTGCCATCAAAAAAAAGCGTGGATGGTAAACACTTGTTCAAAGAATGGAGGGGCCACAGAAAATGTTCCATCCATGAACAGCCGATCAGCAGAGCACAGACTGGAGAAGAAATAAGTTACAGAATGACCCAACCAACTTCAAGCGAAAAGTAGAGAGGTCCTAACTTACCGCTCAAAATTTCTTGGAGTACCCAATACAATGTACCGGTTTCTGTCATCAGCGAATAGTAATAGGTCTTCACCAGTTGCCGACGTTCGCATTTCTATGGGAATAGCAATTAATTCACGCGATTGTGGAAGCAAAGGAGTATTTTTATGACGCCAGCGATCTGCTTCGTTGTTGGCCAAGGTCGCCGCTAAGCATGAATTAATAAAAGAGTGCAGGAACCAGTTTGACACTAATGAATGTCTCACTTACCTGCTTCCACATGAATCCGAGGAATTGGAGTCGTCTCTTTCCTCGCTCGTTGCTTCATATCTGATACTGCTTTCTTGATCACTGCAACGTCAGGATTTGGAGTGTGGTTGTGATCGCCGCGTTCGATGGGCTGCCCATGGTCCAAGTTTGTCCACAACTTGCCGTTGCAGTTCTTCTTGACACACCTCCAGCGCTTCCGATTGTTGCTTTCAACCAGTCGGTAAACGTATCCACGAAAAGAGCAAGCATCTACGTCTTTTTCTGTCTTGAATATTTCCATGAATGCAAAATTAGGAATTCGTGCGTTCAAGTCAACGGAGATATACAGCAGAAACAGCGATAAGGAATAGACTCTCCTTATCCAACGTAACCCACAACAACAACTTCAAACACTGTCCCCCGTTCTACCAACCCGTCCGTAGAAGACAACGAAAACAAGATCTGCAGCTTTGTATCTGCAGGTACCCGCTGATACCACGTGTCAATCCAGTTCCAGTCAAGCAGGTTCGCTGAAATGGCGCTACTGGAAATAGCGCAAGTGCAAACGGCGCAACTGATCGTGAGGCACAGCGCAAATGCAAACGGCGCATCTGAGGCACAGCGCAAGTGAGAACGGCGGAACTGGGTGATGGCGCAGTCGGGAAATGGCGCAATTGGGATCGGCGCAATTGAAACAGCGCAATTGGGAAAAGCGCAACTGGGAACGGCGCAACTGGCCTACACCCTTTACAGCAGCTCCCTCTCTGAGAGCGGGTTTACTAAACTGCCGTCCTCAGCAACAACAAAACTGCGGCCTCCCAGTCAGGATTGGTGGCCCAAGCAGTGCAGGACTAACGCCTTAACCAACTGAGCAACCCGGCTCTTCTCCTATCTCGTGGTTTTACCTCTGTTCCTCTCAAGCCAAATAAAACAGGCGCTTGAAACTGAAATTTTAGGGAATTATAGAATTGAAAAAAGAGCCCTGTTTCAGTTCCATACCAACCAATTACCATTCCCAGCAGTCACATTCTGCAACCTGAACCCGTACAAAGCGTCAAAGATAGCATCAATACCGAATCTGGCTCACTTGGTCCAAGCATACAAAAATGCATCAGCTGCGAGAACTGAACGAAAATCTTCTCAAAATCGACCTAAACAATTGGCGAAAAGGGAGAAAAGGGAAGCTAACCAACTCGAAACGTGTTCATGCGGCTACATTAAGCGAAGTGTCAAAATACGGGGTTTTATATACTTCATTTCCGATGAGCAAATGACTTGGACTTGCGCCTTTGTATGTTGCCAGAATAACGGTGGACGCTTGGCTCAGTTTGAGGAACCTGCAGATGTAGATTATCTGGCTAGCAAGGGTCTGTTTGACATGGCTGCATGGACATCCATGAGCTGTGAAAATGAAACTAGCTGTTTCTGGCACAACGATCCCAGCACACCAACTGGAAATGTTGTGAGCGTATCTAGCTTGTGCCTAAGCTGCAGATTTTTCGGCTCGTTACCAGGGCCAATATGCATCCGTACTAACTTTTTAACTCCAAAACGTTCGTTGCATTACGGAATACCCGGGCAGGACGAGGATCTTCTCTCTTTGTGTCGAAGTAAGCAGCTCTGGGACAAAGTATGGGCACCGTGCCATAAGCTTTGTGTCAACGCCGTGCTTTGTCCTAGCTCCAGATACCGGCGTAACCACACCTGGCAACGTTGTCCCAGTTCAATCCTCTTCGGGGGTCCAGATGCCGCATGTCAATGGATCATATGAAATCCCCCAATTTGCGGCAGTATTGCCCAATCGAATTGAGCCATCTTCAAATCGGTCCACCCAACCAAGCCAAACATTCGGATCCGAGCTGGATTTAACATCCTCGGCGTCACACCAGATCAGGCATCTTGACAAAGTGGACAGCCCGCAAACAACATCAGCAACTCGAAGCCAGCACGTTAAATTCATGCACAGAAAAAGCAGTCTCAAAACGACTTTCTCTCAATTCAATGACCTCTCTAAGCCTGGCACAGAAGCAGAGAGTCAACGTGTCAACGATCAAATTACTAAAATTCTGACAGATTTGAAGGTTAGTTTGTGTTTGTGGAGAATGACTTTAGCAAATAAATTCCAGGGATCCGATCTAACTTCGCTGAGCACTACCGCCGAAGATTTGGTTCCATTCGTGCTGGCAACGATGCCCTTAGAAGTCCTTGAGAGTGGTGGCTATTCCAGATCAGAAACCATTATCAGTTCGATGTATAGTGGTGTCCCTTGGTCAGACAGGTAGATTCTAGTAGTTTCCCGGATGAAGAGAGTCAGAAAAATTGTTTTGCAGAGACTTCACCCTGACGACTGATCCAAACTTTGGCAACTGTTACACATTTAATGCTCGAGGAGAGCACGCTGTTGCAAGCCAAGCTGGATCTGCTAAAGGTAATCATCATTAAGATATACTGCGATGGGAAATCGATATTCTGCACAGAGCCAGCACCTGGGAGCGTCACCCATCAGGGTGATGTGTCTGACGCGGACTTGGTCGAAGGACTAGTGTAACATGTGCCTGGAGCCGGCAGTGTGCCCATCGATTGGCACAAGTGGAACGTAGCCAACCTCTCGGGTTGATGTTTCACCAGTCTTAGACTACTAGAGGTCGGTTTTGTACCACTAGAGGTGAGTTTTGTGCGGAGTGCCTAGGCTCCCCGCGGCACCACCTACGCGCCCGAAGGATTCGTCCGACGGGAGTCAGGCGTCTAGACACTGCCGGAGGCGGCACCAGGCAGGACGCAGGTGGTGGGCGCATGTTACACTAGGAAATGCTCCGCCGGTCATTCCCGCCAGGAATACGGAACGTCGTATTTTACAATACCCAAATTTTTGGGGGCCGAAGGCAGTTGGTTTGTTTACAGGCTTGTCAGTCACATACCACGTCGGGGCGGACGAGTACATGGACTTTGTGCAATCTGCTGGGGTTCGTGTGGTTATTCATGAACAAGGCCTGCCACCATTCCCAGACACCAATAGCTTCATCGCGGCTGGTGGGAAACAGAGCTCGATTTCTTTGAGGAAGGTACGAGACAGTTCTAGCCGCAGGATGACTACTGAAAGCCTTTTTCTTTTTTTTTGTTTGTTTTCGTGGGCTGGGCCCCGTGCCGCCCCAGTTCTCCACGGGAATTCCAACCCGCTTTTGCTGATTTGCCTATTTCCAACTGCTCTTGCCTTAAAATTGAAACCCTTTGCCTTGAAAAAATCTACATATTCCTTCTGACCTCACCCGATTGAACGTCATTTCCGTTCTTGGCGAACAATAGCAGACTGTTGAAAAAACTGGTGAGAAAAGCAATCCACAAAGAAAGTCCAGTGTTTGGAGTCATTTTACGAAAACTTACTGACGAGAACGTGCGAGTGGCGACTATGCTGGCTTTGGTGGTTGACTTACGCGTGGTGTGACTGTTTTTGCTGCCAACACTGCTTAGTCTAATCCTGGCCAGCATAATCAGGATACACCAAAAATAATGCGGCTGGAGAATTGAAACAGCAAGCAACCACCGCAGGCCCACCTGGCACCGCAGGCCTGCAGTCATGATGACAAGCGGGAACGTGAGGTGACCAGCTCTCACGGCAGCTTTCCTCTGCGTGTCTCCACTAGGAGCACCTCCACACGAGGGCATCCTGTGCCAGCACCAGCACCAGCACAAGCGTCCCAGTATGATACTGGGCGAGAAGGAAGGGACCTTCCCGACTGGTGTTAAGGAACCAGCTTCCTGATTCTCTACTCGTTGGGCGCCCACCGCTTGTCGGTCCGGTAGCGGGTGAGTCGCCCAGAGCCCAGCAAGGCCTGCGACGGACTTACTATACTGCCGTCCCCAGCCGGAGCAGAACTGCGGCCTCACGGTCAGGGCTGCTAGCCCAAACAATGCGGGACCAACGCCTTAACCAGCTGAACCACCGCGGCTCCAAGACTACTAAAAGCTATTCTTGCAGCAGGTCTTGTCTTCAGTACCCTAGAACTGTTTCAGGTCCAAATCAGAGCCATGTCGACAGAACGCAGAAAGTGCGCAAGGACACCAGGAGATGTTGCGAGTTATTATTATCCAGGTAGCAGGTACACAGTTGAGGTGAGTCTGCCTCTGGTCTGACATTATCTTGTCCTCAGGAAGGCAAGAATGGAGTTGATAACTGATGGTTTTAGGGCTGTCTCAGGAGCTGCTATCAAGAGAATGTCATGAGTAAATGCCATTGTGGCGACCCGAGAATTCCACTCCCACCAAATTCTACAACCAGCCTTTGCAATATCGCTAAAAGTAAATCCCGATGATCGCTGTCCACGTTCAAGAATTTTTTATGACCCTGCAACAGGAACTTGCATCATCGACTACTACGACTCGATAAAAGACGATTGCCAGTGCCCCCCTGCTTGCCAGTGAGTTTAAGTGTCCTCCTCTTTTAAATTGTGACAATACTTTCTCAATAGAACTGACCTTTACGAAACTACGATTACTACAACAGGATGGGCTTCACAGTTCGTAAGTAAAAGAAGATGTCTCGCGCACATACAAAATATCTTTTTTGCAGGTTTTTGGTTCGGCAATAACAAATGGAAGGGTTTTTAAAAGGTAAGACTGAAGATCAGATTCAGGCAATAATAGTTCGCAGACCTTCTGGAGGAAAGCAGGAATATGACGATTACTGGTTGTCGTGCAAAGTTTTAACAGAATTCTATTTTTCACATAAGAGAGCTTTTAACTTCACACTATCACTTATTCGGATAAATTGATGTACCTATAGTATGCACGCTAATGCATATCACACCATCAATTTCGAAGCAGTGAGCAGATATAACATACCGTTTATATAATATATATATATATATACCAGATATTATATATATATACCAGATATGTCTAAATATATGTGCATACATGTACGGTATATTACCCAATTATATGTGTATATTATATAGTCAAAAAAGGGATAAGTTTAGAAATCAATTTGCCCGGATAGATATATATTTTGATTATTTAATAACCACAGAATATGCCGAAATTATAAAATATAGTGTAAGTATCGTTATGTATTTCTATCTTCCCCTTTTTTAAAAAATTTATGTTTTTGCTCAGGTGCTCGATCTACTTTGGGATATGTCATCAATCAGTGGATTATTTTTGGGAATATCTGTGATGAGTGTGTTCGAACTTGTGCAACTGATATATGTTTTGTTAAGGTTATGTAATCGAAGTTAATGGCTAAGAGGAAAGCAAACTAAGTATGCCATCCGGATGACTTTAGTAAAACTAAACTGTATTTGGAGCCTCTATTAAAATATCGTTTAGCTATTGCGGCCTTCCACTATTTCTGAGTTACCGTATTTGCTCGAAATTCTCCACCCCAGGGGAGAAATTGTTTCAAATGGGTCCAAGACGGGGGAAATAACCACAGGGGGAGGATTTCCAGAAGAGGAGAATAAAGTTCAATCGGGGTTTAGACGGGGGACAATAACCAGAGGGGGAGAATTCCGAGGAAATACGGTACGATGTTTTTAGTGCGGCCAGTAGGAAACGGACGTCGGTTTCTTTGGGAGAGGTAGGAGTGAACAGTCTACTCGATGAATGTGTTATTCTAGAATAAATCGACTCTAGCATTCCTCTCTTACAATAGACTTAAAGATATTGTGCATTCAAATCAGAGCGTCCGATAAAAAGCAGAAACTGCGCAGACATCAGAAGACATGACAGGTTATATGGTTAGCCCACAACCAGGTGACACGGGTGACAGATTAGCTAATATTGCTAGTAGCGCCCCAGGGAAGGTATGAATGAAGCCTTGCTCTACGAAGGGTGCTCATTTCCAGTTCCTCCACCCTCATACCCTTACACACACACAACATTATCAAACCCTAAAGGACGGGTGTCAAATCTCCCCCCCCCCCCCCGGCGCTCGTAGTCCCTGATTCAACATACTTCGTTTTGCTCAGATCCATATCCCGCTTATTAAAATTCGAAAATCGAATTTTCGGAGAAAGTTAAATTGCACGCACTTCGCGCGTTTTCGACTGTGACGCGTAGGATAGCAGATTACTGTAACCGCAAAGGATTTTCAGTGACATTAGTTAAAAATTGGTGGGGTACTATTTTTTCAGTTTTTTCGAGATTTAACAACGTATTTGATCTTATTCGTGATCTTTGAAATAAAACAATGCCCGCAAAATATGTGAGGTTAACAATAATAAGACATGTCTAAATTTGTATGCTCTCATTTCGGCGCTGAAACTGTAAACGACTAAATGGCAAGAATTTCACAATCGCGCGATCTGAGCAAAACGAAGTGCCAACCTTTTTTACATGGAAAAAGTATACTCACCTTCTTCGAGGTAACCTCCGTGCTACTATAGCTTTAACGTTATGGTCTTCGGGATCGTTATTTATTTGCTTACAATTTCTCATAATTAGTTACAGTATTGGACAGGATATATACAATGACCTACTACAGGAAAAATACGCAATGCGCAAACTTGCACGCATACTTTTAGGAGTATACGCCATTTGCTTATACGCATACGCATTCAAATGAAATATTTTTATCAACCATGTAAACTCGCTTGTCGCGCTCATTTTCCAGGCGGGCCATTTAAAATTTGTCAAGCTGCGTTACCCAAAAATTAACTCTCTTTAGGCGAGAAAGTTTTTACTTAACACACGCCTAATAGAAGCAACAACAGCAAAACGGTGTGGAAGCCTGACTGCCCGACACCCAGTCTAGCTTTCGGCACCATTCGAATGGCAGGTTCACTTTAGCTGCTATTATCATTCCGTGCTATTACCACCAAGATACCATTCTGTGGAATCGCGTCGAACTGATCACTTTCATGGACTTCCTTGTGACACTTGCTTGTTTACCTGACTGGGCCTTCACTTTGTGTCCGAAGATAAAAATTCTTTTTGAATTTGCATATTTCTCAAATCGTAGTGGAATACGTTACTTATCATATCTGTTGTGCCTGCAGTATTTGTGTATTGGCCACTTAAAAAAATTCTATTTTTCAAATGGTTTTCAACTGCCAATGAAGGGCTTCCAGTGAGATGTATTTGAAATAAGAACAAAAAACGTTGGTACAGCTAATCAACAATCCATATCAGTAATTGTAAAACCTAATTTTGTAGGTCTCACTTTTAACTACATTGGTGGGTTTGTCAGGACACTATCTTCAGTAAATTAGATTCGCCGGATGACCACTCCTTACAGGCCTCAAAGGAGGCGTAACCGTAACCGTCAGCCATGCAATTGTCCAAAATGATAGGAAATCTCTGTCATAAAAAAAGACCAGTTATGTGGTGTAATCCATAAATCAGTTTATCAAGACGAAACAATATCTCTCGGTTTTTTCTTTCAAAAAAACATGATGAGTCCCACTGTGCCTTGGAGCTTCACTCTACATATGAACAATATCTCCTGATAGCTCTGTAGACACTGACGTGAGAAGAGTCGTAGAGAAACTAAGAAGATTCAAAAGGAAAAACTCAAGTCGATGCCACAATGCCCAAGAATTCTGGTTACTCAACAATAACCCCACTAAATTTTGTGCTGCGCGCCAGAAGACTTGGACCATTTGTGTTCTGGTCAGTGATCACAATGGCATCTGTTGTGGCCGTGATTAGCGCACTGACTGTACTGGTGATTAAGCATAAGGACCAACAGGCCATCGTTGTTACCAAGGTGAGATTTGGCGATTCCAGTTTCAGGTCAGCCTAGCAGAAAAGATTTTAGATCCAAAAATGTTTGATGGTAGGCTAGTTTATGTGAGGATACAAGATTTTTTAACTGACTTGCAAAAAAGACAGTGTATGCAAGCTATCTATAAAAGTTGTCAGGGGGAGACGGTTGAGATTTACTGTGGGACGGCAAAAACCCAGGGCAGTTTTCGCAGAAAAAGGACCATGGTAAAATTGAACATCTTGAAAATGACGCTTTTTCCTAAAGATTAAGAAAAAATAACTTTCAGGCACTAAAAAATTGCTTGAAGTACACAATAAATTCAGTATCCAACGCTGACCTAAACTGCGGCAGATTTCGAGATTTAGAGAGTAGTCTTCCCGCTTTCCACGCAACAAAAAATGCTAGCGCTCATCATGATCCAAACTTCGCGCCATTTGACGTTTCCAGGTTTTTTCACCTCTACAGCGACTGGAAAAAGCTGCATAGAGGACCTCAATCCTTCCAGAATTGATAGATGAAGCCGATCATTCTGGCCCTGAATCAGCGCTGATATCGTCCAGCCTGTTTTTCTCAAGGAACATTTCTGTGCCTCCACAGTGGAACAGGGGCACAGCATTGCACAAACATGCCATAAAAAGGCGTATTAAAGTAGCGTGTCCCAACTTCTCCTTGTCTTGGTCTCTCTGCCTGTCTTTACATGAGCGACTAGTGGACTGATAAGTCTTTTGGTACATTTAAGCGCGGCATAGCGAGTATGTCGATTTTTTAATAGCTAGATCATAAGATGTTAACCTTAAATAACCAAATTCCATTTCTCGCCAAACTCAATCGTCTGAATTTCGTTTTATTTAGCACATGCACATGCCAGAGAGTAAGGGATATTTGAACTATATGTATTTTCCAGCCAGGGTTTGCAGACTGTAGGATACCTTGTCAGAGATAAGCAATCACATTGGTCGTCAAGTTTCAGCGCATGCACTCGCTTTGTCAGGCCGTTGTGAAACGTTAAAAAAACATGGCCTTGTTTCAGGTCCATCACAACCAGTCCCCATTCCCAGCAGTCACATTTTGCAACCTGAACCCCTACAAAACGTCGAAGCTCGCATCAATACCGACTCTTGCCCTCTTGGTCCAAGCATACAGGAACGCATCAGCTGCGAAAACCGAAGTGAACTCTTTTCAAAATCGACCTGAACACTTGGTAAAAAAGGAGAAAAGAGAAGCTAACCAACTCGAAACGTGTTCATGCGGCCACAGTACCCAAAGTGTCGAAATACGAAGTTTCCAATACTATATTTTGTCAGGGCAGACGACTTGGTCGTGCGCTTTTATCTGCTGCCAGAATAACGCTGGACGATTGGCTCAGTTTGAGAACCGTGCAGATTTAAATTATTTCGCTGCACAAGGTCTTTTAGACAAGGCTGAAGCATGGACAGCCATGAGCTGTGAAAATGAAACTAGCTGTTTCTGGTACAGCGATCCCAGCACACCAACTGGGAATTCTGTCAGCCTATCCAGCTTGTGCGTGGACTGCACGTTTACTGGTGGGTTACCAGGCCCAATATTCATTGTCTTAAATGCTTCGCTAAGCTCAATACATTATGGAGCGTCTGCGCAAAAAGTGAAACGTCGTTTGCCCTTTTGTCAAAGTAAGCTTGACAGCGCGGATAACCTTAGCGCTTTGGTATGTTGACCTGGGACCAATGTTGTGTCTTACAGTTACATCCACGAGTATTACCACATCCGCAACCAAATCTGACAAACTTGTCCAAAAATCCTATACTTCGGCAAACCAGCTGCCACATTCTAATGTATCAAAAAAGACGGCCACTGGAATCACCCAGTTTTCGACGAAAACCCCGAGCCGAGTTGAGTCGTCTTCAAATCTGCCAGCCCAGGTAAATGAATCATCCAGATTCAAGCTGGCTCTTACATCCTCAGCATCACAACAGGTCACACAGACCGACAGAACAGACGGACAACCTGTACAATTCATGCAAATAACAAGCATCGAATTCAAAAGAACTTTTTCACAACTTGACGGCATCTCCGAGTCTGGCACAGAAACAGAGAGTCCGAGTGGAAAAGATAAAATTGCTAGAATTCTGACAGATTTGAAGGTTAGTAGCGTCAGCAATATAATGTAAAATTGTACCGCGTTTGATTAAGGGGTTTGATTCACTCTCTTTGGGCATTACTGCTGAAGATTTGGTTCCATATCTGCTAGCCACAGTGCCGCAAGATGTTGCAGCGGCTGCTGGCTATCCCAGCTCAGAAACCATTATCCGATCGTTATATAATGGAGTGCCGTGCTTGGTCAGGTATGTTACTGTAGGCTCTGCCAGTTCCATGAGGGCAGTCACGAAATTTGATTTCCAGTGACTTCACCCTGACGACTGATCCAAACTATGGCAACTGCTACACATTCAATGCCCAGGGGGAGCACGCTGCTGCCTACCAAGCAGGCTCTGGAAAAGGTATGATCGTCAACATATGCTGTGATGACGCACCTTTTTTGTGTGTTGTGTTCAGGCTTGTCAGTCACATACCACGTCGGGGTGGACGAGTACATGGACTTTGTTCAATCTGCTGGGGTTCGAGTGGTTCTCCATGAACAAGGCCTGCCATCATTCCCAGACACCAATGGGTTTGTTGCGACGGGTGGGAGACGAAGCTCGATTTCTCTGAGGAAGGTGCGAGAAAAGTTGTCAGATTTAACAGGGCTGCCTGCTAGGCTATTGCGCTGTTCCAGATCCAAATCAGAGCCATGTCGACAAACAGCAAAAAGTGCGCAAGGACACCAAAAGATGTGGCAAGCTATTATTATCCAGGCAGAAAGTACACAGTTGAGGTGAGTCCATGCCAGCGCTGACAAGGTCTGAACTGCCTGAACCGCCAGAACCTCGTAACTAGGAATCCAAGAATACCTTTCGTGACTAACGATAAGTGAGCTTTCAGGGTTGTCTCAGAAGCTGCTACCAAGCCAGCGTCATAAGCAGATGCAACTGCGGCGATCCCAGGATTCCTCTGCCATTCAATTCCACAACCAAATTTTGCGACATCTCGAAAAGTAACTGCCGATAATCGCTTGAGCTCGCATTTTATACTTTTGTGCCTGTTGAACAGGAAATTGTGTAAATGGTTATTACAATTCGAAAAATGTCGATTGCCAATGTCCTCATGCGTGCGAGTAAGGCCAAGCAAACTCTTCATCCTTTTGCAGTTATTTATCTCTCGATAGGGCTGATCTTTACGAAGCCACAATCACAGGAACAGGATGGTCTCCGCAGTTTGTAAGTGACACATGATCCCACATTGCCAGTTTGAGAGCAATGTTTTGTGCAGGTGGTTGACTCAGCGACAAAAAATGCAACTTTCCAAAGGTAACTGATCGTGAGGCTGGCGCAAAGTGTCTGACGTCAAAGATTTCTGTATCAAAGGCTTATCTTCACACCCCCTTTCATCCTGATGAGCAGTTACACATTGTTGCAATCAAACAAAAGCGCACTGTGAGTACTATCTGTTTTCTTTGGGAATGTGCGTACACGCGGCCTATGCGGTAACGTGGACGGCATATATATATACTTAAAGAAAACAGGTTTATAGTGAGCACGAAGTGACAAGCTCGTCACATCTGTTAGTGTAACAGCGGGCATATTCGAGCTTTGGTGTCGTGGACAGTAATCTGCGTTGTACGATTTTGGAATGTCATCTGCTCCCATCTTCCCATCCCGAAATTTCCCCATCTGCTTGACAGCACAAATAAAAAAAGGTGGTTTAGTAACATATTGTGCCGAACAATAATCTTTACATCGATAACTGTAACTGCATCATATATACGTACTGTACATGCAGTATACTGCACATATGCAGGATATACCTAGTGCAATGGGTGCACCACTAATAATAGCCCCTACACAATTTCAGAAATCATCTAGCCGTGGTGAACATATATTTTGAAACTATAGTAACCATCGAATATATTGACGTTTTAAAATACAGTGTGAGTTAGTACAGACTGCACTTGTAATCTTGTCTCCTTCAACGTAACATGCTTTCCTATGCTTAGATGCTTGATCTCTTTTGGGACACGTCGTCAATCAGTGGATTATTTCTGGGAATGTCTGTTTTGAGCCTATTCGAAATTGTGCATTTGATGAACATTTTGTTAAAGTTAGGTAACCGAAGCAACTGACTTGTGAGATATTGGGCTTGTTAATTGCATCAATTTATCTTTTTCGGTGATAAAATATGAATAAAAAGCATATTTACTTGCTACGTTGCATTTTACACACACGTACTTAATGCGCTTTTTTTATGAGTATACAGTAGTGGACAAAAGTAAGGCACGTTTCTGACCTTTTCGTTTTTGTCAGCAACTACTCACTAAGGACCCTGAGGGTACTGGTACTGAGTGGGGTGCTGGTAAGGGTGAGGATGGCCCTGTGGGTACCAGTACTGGGTAAAGTATAGCCATGTTGCAGTTGACTGAAACTGAATCTTTTAAAATCAGTTAGCTGTAACTGAAACTGAAACTAAATCTTCTCGCCAAAACTGAATTTAACTGTAACTGAATCTTTTTATAATCAGTTAAATTCACTTTTTGAGTTACTACGCTTTTGAAAATTAATAATCTGTTTGCGGATGTTCGTGCAGATCTCAAAGAGAAAGGAAACGCAGCTAGACGCTGGTTTGAATTATCTTAATCACGAGTTGGAGGCGTATCTTGTCATCCTTAAAACTCGTCATCGTAAATAAAATCGATACATTCGAATTTTGGTCCAAGTGTACAGTAGAGAGGACCTGCAACATCTTCACGAATATTGTAGTGCTTCATCATTTCCTGCAGGCTAGCGCCGAGTGGAAAGAGTTATAAGCAAGCGAGGTCACAGTTGAAAAGCAGTCGGTATAATTAAAATAAAATAAAAGTACCTACAGAATATATGAAAAAGGGTTTCTTCAATTTCAATCATTTTCTTGCAAACATTTTAAAGTCACATCTTTTTGATCTTAGAAAGCTTTGCCAACCAGTAAGTTGAACTTGACATGCTTATTCGATAATTCCCGAGTTCCTGGTGTGGAAGAAGGCTCTACTGAAAATATTTGACCCTTATGGCCAGCTGGTCAGCAGCGGTCAGCTCCTAAAATCTTATGGTTTTTTTATCCGTGTGTTGCGAGGCGACAGAAAGTTGAGAAACACTCGCAGGGCTCTTCTGAACCCGCTGTTCAGGTCATGGGCTTTAGTTCCGTCTTCCAGGCTCCTGGGGCCAGTTCCACAATCGCCTAACACATGTCCTAAATATTAGGACACCGTAAGTCCTATCTAACATCATTGCGATTTTATCGTCCTAACTTTGGGACATGTCCCAGCTGATTGTGAAACTGGCCCCAGGTTCTGCATTTTTTTGCACGAAAGACCCGACGAAGCGAGAATGTTTACAAAAATTTGCGGGACTTCGGCCGCTGACCTCTGCTGACGATAAGTAGTTGGCCTGACGAGCTAAATATTTTGCGCAAAGCTTTCTTTTGGACTAAAAGAAATGAAAATCATGAGATATGGCAAGTTCGAATTAGAACGGCTACAAGGTTCAGGTGCTTGGTCTGTCTGCGGATTTGTTGGTGGGTGGACTGTTGAACATGGTCGTGCATCGCTGTGCTCTAAAGGGACCCTCTGGTGTTGACTTTGGTCTTCACTGCGCCTTGTGAGCTTTTTAAAGTCTTAAATGCGGAAGAGTAGTTATTTAAATGAAGAAAAGTGGAGATTGTTCTCGTCAAGTGTTCACATCTAGATGCGAAATGCTGTTAGTCAAAACTGAATCATTGAGTCAAACTCACCTAACTGAATCTTTTGAGATCCAGCTTACTGAAACTGAAACTGAATCTATTCGGATATTCAGTTAACTTAACTGAAACTGAAACTGAATCTTTTTCCCAAAACTATATCAACGCTGAGAGTACTGGTAAGGGTGAGGGCGAAGATACACCTGCAGACAGGCCTATCTTTACTAAAAGGTACCCCGTACCCGGTTTCTACGGCCTCTGATATAAGACATTTTTCAAAAATAATTCAAATTCTTCTGTTGTCTTTTTCAAACATTAGAATTCACGTGCCGCACTGAATGTAGGTCAGTAGTTCACTGTTTGCCGGGTGAGTTCATGATTAAGAATTGGCACCAACACTGGCAAAGGCCCGCTGGTCACCTTACGGCCTTGGTTATTATCAGGACTACTGGCTTGCTATAGGGCAAAACTGGTTGGAATAGAAGGGGGCGGCATGGGGTCCATCTCACAAAGCAACTTAAAACAAATGACAAACTTCGAAAACACATGAGTTGTTTTAGCTCCACAACTGATCAACTTTTCCAACTACAAAAAAAACCAATCAACCGTGACCGCGGCCTCATGCATTGAAGTGTGAGATGTCTGCAGTGTTATAAGCACTTCTAATAGGTGGCTGGCGATCGGATGGCTGCCAGCGCACGACATTCCCATCCAACCTTGCCAATCTGGCACGCTAGCAGGCGATACAAGTGCCTTCATGGGAGTTATGCTCGATGCGCTCCGTTCATGTTCTAATGTAAGTGCTAAATTGTAAAACCAACGATATATCTCAGCTGCTTTAATGCCGCTTAACCAAGATCGGTCCCAATGATTAAGTATCATGAGCGGAATCACTCATTTGTCAAGGAGCAGTTCCTTCGTAACCATGGCTGCCAATTCCATGTTATTTTATTCTGACCAAAAGCGGAGACCACGAACCATGTAATTCTTCCATATGATAGGTAATTTTTATGGCAGTCGAATAAGAATTTAATCTCCGTTCATGCACAAAAATCAGCCTACTTGCCTTAGAGCTTCATTCTGTCGCAATGCGATTTGATTCGATAGTGACATATCTAACCGACTGCGTGAGGGCTTGCATGGCTGAAAGGATTCATAAACTTGTAAAAGAGCCAGGAGGCAAGACGGCATTGTCCAACAATACTGCTTACACAACCATTGACCCACTGAACTTTGTCTTGCGCGCCAGAAGACTTGGACCATTTGTGTTTTGGTCAGTGATCACCGTTGCGTCTGTTGTGGCAGTTATTTGCGCGGACTTTGTGCTGGTGGTCGAACATCAGGAGCAGCAGACCATCATCGTCACAAAAGTAAGGCAGGTTCTGACAACTGATCCTGCACCCACGAGTGTGCTAACGTTTCGCAAGGTGGTAAGAAGACAGAGACTGCGTGTGAGCTTGATATGAAAAGTACCCTTTAAGAGAGGGATTCTAAGAGACTCGACCTATGCGAAAAATGCTTGGCCAGTCAAATTTTTGACCCTCATTTTCACGCGCTCTATCAAAAGTTCCTCTGGACTCTGAGCACTGGAGAGAAACAGTGGAGAAGGAGCGGGGAACAGTGGACTGGCCGCCTCCAAGGAGGTCTGCTGGTCAACTGTATCCATTTGGGGGGCACCTCTGTTGGTGCCACTTGGTCGGCTACCGCCTTGTCCAAATAATGCTCCACTGTTCAGATTGTAGCCGCTCAAACTGGGTCCTGCTTCCTGGACCAAATCGCGGCCGGGATCCCCATCTATAGAATCTGGATTGCTAGCTTTTTGCCGTAATGGCCTATCACCTTGCATCATTGTCCACCATTGCACCCCCCAATCACGACGCGGCTGCGTTGGTGTAAGTTAGGCTGTTCTACATTCGTCTCTCCGTATTGCTTGGGAGCGACTGGCAGGGCTCGTCCCGGGTTTGATCCCCGGTGATGGAGGTCAGTTTGCGAACTATAAAGCCACTCGCTGACCTTGCATGCCAGGCCGTGGGTGACTCACCCGGTACCCAAGAGGTGCTTCTAGTGGAAAGACGAAAGTAAAACGAGTAGACAGTCTCAGCCGTCAAACATCGAGTGGGTCCAACGCCCACCCGGCATCGTTCGAGGAAGCCGGTTCCTAGCCTAGGATGCCCTCGCGTGTAGATGCTCCTAGTGGAGATACGAGTCGCAGAGGGATGCTGCTGTGTGTGCTGGTTTCCGCACAGCCCTGCTTACAAGGTGGCTCGAAATGCATCAGCAACAGCGACACCAAGGGGAATCACTACCAGATTCATGGCGCCAAGCTTCCTTTAACTTTTTTGGGGTACTAATTGATTGGGGATGTGATCAATTTCTGGTATTTATACAGTAGGATGCTTTCGTTAATTTTACTATGACGCGCGCAAAATAGGATTTCTGCTATCCAAACACAAGTCTCATCAAAGTACTGTCAACATGCCTCTTTTAATTTCCGTCAGTATTTTTAACTTTCTGCTCGTCGAGTCTTCAATCTTGCTTGACATCCTCTAAAACACTGTCGACATTCTAGACACTCCAGTAGTGCAGGTGCTTTTTGACGCCGCGTCTGGTACAGTTTTAAGGTTGGGAAAAATGTGAGTGTTATTGGAGACTGATGCAGCGTTCATTTACCAAGTTGCATTCTGTGATCGTTGTCAATACCATCCCTTAAAGCGCGTGAACTTGCAACTTTGCAACTAAGAACTAACGGTATAATTAACGATATCATATCGTTTTTTTGACGAATATCGTGATCGTTACCGTTATTTTAAGAAATATCGTTATCCTTTTCGTTAATGACGTTAAAAAGATGTCGTTAACGGCATCATATCGTTATCGCTATCGTCAACGCTATATACTGTACGCTACAACGAATCATATTTAACGTCAGATAAAAGACCCCAATTTTCTACAGTATTGCCCGATCGAGTTTAGCCATCTTCGAATCGGCCAACCCAACCTAGCCAGTCCTTCACATACGAGCTTCAAGTAACAACCTCAGCATCACACCAGATCAGCGAGAGTGACAGAATGGACAGCCCACAAACAACATCAGAAACTCGAAGCCAACATGTTCTACTCTTGTCCCTAACAAATTACGCTGCTCTCAAAACGACATTTCCAGAATTCACCGACATTTCTGGGTCTGGCGTTGGAACACAGAGTCAAAGAGTCAATGATGAAATTAACGGAATTCTGAAAGATTTGAAGGTGCTCGCGTGAACAATACAAAAAATTTTTTCAGCAGCTTTAATTCAGGGATCTGACCCAATCTCTCTCGACACCAAAGTCGAAGATTTTGTGCCATATGTGCTGACAACAATGCCCCCAGAAGTCGCTCGAAATGCTAACTATTCCAGATCAGAAACCATCATACAAGCATCGCACAACAGTGTTCCGTGCTCAGACAGGTACTGTAGGTTCTGCCAATCCCCTGAGGACAACAACAAAATTTGGCTTCTAGTGACTTCACACTGACGACTGATCCAAACTACGGCAACTGCTACACATTCAATGCCCAGGGGGAGCACGCTGCTGCCTACCAAGCAGGCTCGCAAAGGTATGATCGTCAACACATGCTGTGATCGCACCTTTTTTGTGTGTTCTGTGTTCAGGCTTGTCAGTCACATACCACGTCGGTATGTGACTGTAGAGATTACAGTACTTAAAACATGTTGATTTTTAGGGCTGTTTCAGAAGCTGTTTCCGAGACAACGTGATAAGGAGATGTAACTGCGGCGACTCAAGAATTCCTTCTCCATTAAATTCCTCAACTAGCGTTTGTAATATCTCAAAAAGTATAGCATTACAATTCACTGCCGCATCGGATCAGATGCCATTCGTTTTGGATATATAACCCGATCTGAGAAATCATTATCTGGAAAGTCGGATCGGATCATCCAATCTGAACTATCCGATCCGAAATTCTAAGCCGATGGTGTTTGCAATCACCGCTGCCAAACAACTAACTTTGCGCAGTTCTTCTCCAACCAGTCAAGTGTAATGAATGAGATGAGATCAATATTCTGCATCACCTTCTCACTCTTATCATTTGAGGAGACCAGAGAAAACATGCATGACTCACAAAGGAACATCGCCAACTGTGAAGTCAAACTTTACAAAATAACAAATTGTAATGTGTTCCTTGGTGCAAAGGGAGCCTTCTGCAAAATATCAGACGCTTCTTGCCGACTGATCAGCGTTGGCGATGGCTCGAAGTCCTGAGAATTTTCGAATTCTTGTATGGTAAGGAGCACAAGCTGATGTTGAGAAAAACATGCTCGGCTCTTTCCAAACTCGGTTTGAGGTTTTAGGCTCCGAGTTTAAAACACTGGGTTTCGGGCAAAAAATCAGAATAATTAAAAAAGTTCCTGGAACTTTAGGCACTGATTACTGCTAATCGATTGGTCAGACACCCCTGATATTTTTAAGAGTGCTTTATTTTGCACCTAGAAACAAACTGCAATTTCTGGTGAAGTTTGACGCAGCAGTTGGCAAGGTTGCCTTGTCATGTTTTGCAAATGTGTTGAGGCGGGCGCAGAAATGTACGGAATGGAAATATCCGTTTTCATAAAAAATTTGAACTTGTGATCACATTCATTTATGAGCAGCATGGATCTTCTTTGCTTTATCAGCTTGCAAAGTAGATCCCTGATGAGCTGTTAGATGAAAGGCGCTGCTTGTGCCATGGCATCATCATAATGCATTTCGTATATTTGTCATGAGGAGCAACCATTAGAAAGATGCTGATGCGTTATGACTGTTCAAAAACCCACATGTATTTTACATGATCCGATCCGATCCGGAATTTTTCCCATCCCATCCGATCCGGTCGTGAATTACAATCCTTCAAAGCCGTCGTGTCTTCAGGCGCCGAGCCATGACACCTCCAAATTTTGACTGCAGTGACCCTTTGAGTTTTTCGTTTTTGCGACAGGAGCTTGCGTTAACGATTTCTATGAAGCGAAGAGACGACTGCGACTGCCCCCCTGCTGGACAGTTAGCTAGGTTATGCGTTCTTATCGTTTGACCTGCGATGCAACGCGTTCAGTTTTTGCAAAATGTTGTAAGCTTTACCAAAACTGGCAAGTGTTAAATGTGTTTCCTGTCATGTGACCACTAATTTCTAATCCTGAGTTTCTCAAAAGATTTTTCTGTTGTCTTCGCAAACTTCAAACATTACCCGCGATGCAGGCCACGAATAATTGCTTAACATGGCTATAAAACTCTAGCAGGGGTGCGCGCCATGCTGCAGCAGTGATGCAAGGAACTTTCCAATCGTTTCGTCCAATCTTTCTTTAAAGGGCCGACATTTACGATACATTAATTATCACAACAGGATGGTCCTCGCAGCCGGCAAGTGCAACGGGAATCCATAACGACAATGCAGAGAGAAACTTTTGTGCAGGCGTTCGACTCAAAAACAACAAATGCAACGGTTTTTAAAAGGTGAGATCACAGGCGCGACATGGCTGTCTCACGATGATGCTTCTCAGACATTTCCAAGAAGCACGCCAGTGAAGTGTATCGTTGTGTACCTCGGCAATATGTGATGCTTGGTCATGTTTTTTATAGATGCTTGATCTCCTTTGGAATATGTCCTCAATTAGCGATCTGGAAAGGGGCCAAGGTCACGCCAATTCCGAAGCCAGGTAATAAAAGCAGCCTCAAATCGTATGGCCCGATTTCCCTGTTATCGATACTATCAAAACTATTGGAGCGCCACGTTGATCATCTGATTCGCCCCTTCTTATCATTATCGCCGAATCAGCATGGATTTTGCAAACGTCGGGGAACGAACAGTGCTTTGATCAATGCCACGCAATTCGTACATGATTCCCTCAATTCAAAAAATTACAGCTTTGTTGTTGGGATATTTCTTGGATTTGAAAAAGGCGTTCGACCATGTACCGCACTCATTATTAGAGCGACTTCATGGAAATCGCCGCATTCCGACGAAACTCATTCGCTGGCTTTCGTCTACCTCCAAGGGAGGTCCCAACGAGTGGTGATCGGAGAATGTTCGTCGGACACTACTCCTGTATGTTCGGGCGTGCCTCAGGGCAGTGTCTTGTGACTGACACTTTTTGTATATCGACTCGCTATTGCAACAGTTTTCTGGTCGATTCCCAGCATCTCTGTTACAAGCCTTCGCTGATGACACCGCCCTGTTTTTTCCAGTTGGACGTCTGGAAGACGCAAAGGAAGCATAGGATCACTTTTTTTAATGAGGTAAAATATCTTGGCGTTATTTTTACTCCAGACTTGAAGTTCACTGAGCATGTGGCTGAGATCGTTAAGAAGTCGAATGTCATGATAGGTACGCTTAGACGTAAACTTGGAAGGCACACGCATCCTTCAGTCTTAGGATCAGTTTATAATGCATGTGTCCGTTCTGTTTTGGAATACGGCTCTGCATGCTGGGATCCGGTTTTAAAAGCTGATATTTCTGAATTGAACCGTTCGCAGTTTTTTGCGCTTAGGCTGTATCTGAATGATTTTACGTGCACTTATGAGGATGCTTTAAACAGAGCTAGCTGGTCGTCACTTAGCGATAGGAGAAAGCGTCTGAAGCTATGTCAATTTTATAAGTATTATCATGGCTTGCATGATTTTTCTACGAGTCGATTTCTTCATAGGTCTGTAAATCGTGCCAGTGCAAGAACTTGTGAGGCTCATCATCTTACTGTGCCAAGGCCTTTTTTTGAATCCTATCGACAGAGCTTTGTGCTTTCTGAAACTACGCTTTAGAATAATTTGCCTGATGATATTGCTTTCTGAAACTTTGCACAGTGTCGTTCCAGGATTTTGTCGACCAAATTTGCGTAATTTCTTTCAGACATTTTTTTGCGTTTTGGTATCACGTTTTGTGTTCTATTTTGAGATTTGATGAGTGGGAGACTTGATGTCGTTTTTCTTTTTTGCACTTTCACATTTTAGAATCCTGTGTGTTGTGTTTTATGTTTCTTGTGCTCCTAGTGCGCAAATGCGTTTTCACAAGAATAAAATATGATAATGATTATTTTTGGGAATATCTGTATTAAGCTTATTCGAACTTGTGCCATTCATTCTTTTATTTTTTGATAAGGTTACAAAATCGAAAAAGCTGAATTCACATACAAGATCAGAATTAGGAAAAACTTACCCATTCTTTATTATCCCTTATCCCTTACCCATATTGGTATTATGTGTATTATACGCGAGGGTTACTGTGTGTGTTATTATTTTTGTGTAATATTCGTACATACATTATAATTACATGAATTATTTAAATGTCATCAGCTTTAATACATCTTCAACGTGAAAAACAATTAATATCAGGGGTCTACTGTATGTATAGGGTCATCACGCACGGAAAATCAATATATATATATAGATGCCTGAAAATAACCGTTGCATTCGGCAAAATGTTTCCGTTTTTTCTTGCGATCTAAACCTGATCAGTCTTATTAGAATGAAAGATAACAATCAAGCACAGTGATTGCGATTTTAGATGCCGTATTTGCTTTTTAAAGGCAAATTCAGCAAGTGGGGGTATAATTTATTTAAACAAAAAGAAATAGGCGGGGAAGCGTTTTTTCTCAAATTACTATGCCGCACCAGCATTTTAATGATCAATCGCTCTTGCCTCGGAGCTCTATTCTATCGAGGGGCATTATCCTGGTGCCGATATATGTCAGCGATGGCGTAGGGACCCAAGTGCGGTTGAGATAAACGAGCTGGGCGCAGTCAAGTTGGAAGGCCACAATGCCCTCAAATGCAGATTACACAACCATCGACCCATTGAATTTTGTATTACGCGCCAGAAGACTCGGACCATTTGTATTTTGGTCAGTGATCACTGTTGCATCTGTTGTGGCTGTCATTTGTGCCGTTACTGTTCTGGTGATCAAACATCAGGAGCAGCAGACCATGATTGTCACAAAGGTGAGGCAGATATTTTATGCCCTGCAATATGGCTGGCTCAGTATTATTGGAGGGAGTGACTGCTGCAAGCTTTACACGACGCCAAAAACCCAGGGCAGCCAATCAATCTAGTCTTCCAGTCTACTGTATTCCATGGCTGGAATAACACCTTGACGGGTGAATCTCAGCAGAGACTACGGCCATTGCATCCTATGCTGAGGCAGTGCAGGTCACGACCAGGCTGAAGACGAATGTTCCTCAGTTCTAAACACTATATCAGTCTCCACTTCCACATAACAAGGCACTTTAGCAGTCGGAGCAGTTATCATTAGTCACTTTCTGAAGATCTTACTTTTTCTCCACCACATGTCACAATCGTAATTTCAGCTCCATCACAGCCGATCACCCCTCCATCCCCCTCCTGAACACCATCCCTATAAGATTGTTGCCTGGCTAGGTTAGATGTTCGCTGTCGAGGCTCAGGGGGGTTCAGAGGGTGGCTGGCTCTAGGAGAGTCCTGTTCGACGTCTGACCGGTTCCTCTTCGTGGCTGTCTACCAACACTTGTGTAGGGTACGCAGTTTAGTTGGCACAAAAGTAAGGAAGGAGAGCTCGAAACTGCAGTAAATCTATGGTACCATACTATCCAGCCCAGCGGGATCATACGGTCCAGGTGATAATATCCAAGGTGGGTGAGTGCAGTGGCTTGTGCAAAGAAGGGTGTCTCAAACCGGGGGGCCCTGCCCTTTGCCAGTGTCCCATAACTACAAGGTTCGAAGACCTGTAAGCGTCAGGGAATCTAAGAAGTGTCTGGTACAGTAAGCCTGGAAAAATCAGAAATTTGGAGCTCAAAATCAGGAAAAGCTGTGACAGGCTGCATTTTGAGGTTTCAAATTTTGAATCACCCACCTTTTCTGTATTCCCGTTGATTATGGTAAAGTTTGTTTAGTGGTCGTGGGGCGGTGTGAAAAAACCAGGCAAAAAATCGAATTTCTGTCGGGGAAAATCATTCTCCGCCTTTTGTATGTACCCTGACATGACGCGTCTCCTTTCCCGAAAGTGGGGGGACCAAAGCCCTGCTGTTCGATCCCTGCACCGCCTCCTTCAGCCAGTCCCAGTCTCTGTGATGGGTGCTTTGACTGATGCCATCTTTGCGGCTACAAGACTCCTCTACTCTCGTTTAGAGACAAAGCGTGGAGATTCATAGTGCGTGCCGTGGCAATGGTCAACCAGGGGCTGCTGGCGGCTGGGGCGTATCGCGCGGGCCTGGAGATGTCAACAACGCCAGTGCCCCGCTGTCGGGTCATCGTCAAACATGCAATCGGGCTGCATTGGAAGCGGCTGAACGGGCCTTGGAGCAGGTTAGTACCTGAGGGGGGACTGCAGGCCAAGCTAGTTCTCCCGAAGTTATCTTCGTCTTCAATCCAGGAGACTGCCCCGTCTCAGAAATCAGCGGCAGTGATCAATAAGCTTCTTATTGTCAGTTCCAGCAGTCACATTATGCAACCTGAACCCGTACAAAACATCAAAACTGGCATTGCTACCAAACCTGGCCCACTTGGTCGAACAATACAAAAAGGCATCAGCGCCAACTGAGATAAAACCTGCTCAAATTCACCCTGAATTATTGAACAGACAGTAAAGGCAAGCTACTCAATCAAAAAACTGTACTTGCGGTCACAACTATCGAAAAATTGCCGAGCGACAAGATTTTAAATACGTTATTAGTTACGAAAAGCAGGTGACTTGGTCTTGCGCTTTCGAATGCTGTCAAAATGAAGGTGGATGCTTAGCCCAGATCGGAGAAGTTGCGGATATATGGCAATTAGCCAAAGAAGGACTGTTACAGTTTGCTGGAGTATGGATTGCCATGACCTGTAAAACTTAAAATCTGTGTCACTGGTACAACGACTCTAGCACACAAAATGGAAACGCTGTATATTGGGGCAAATTTTGTACGAATTGCGTGCTGGGTCAAAATGGCGTGCCACATAGCCCAATATATATCGCCTATTATACTGGGCGCAACTTCATATTATATTCTGGTGCCCAGTCCATTAACACCAAAGCATTTCCGCTGTGCCAAGGTAAGCATGAGTCATGGTCATATTCCTTTATCACAAAACTCGTTCTTACAGTTCCCTACGCAGTGCTGACCACAACTCAAAGCACCAAGGAGGGCGGAATTTCTGCTTACCCGACAATGATGGATGCAATTGTATCAAAAATTACTAGGCACCCCAGCGACCACAAAGTCATAAGTGCGATTGGGTATCATCAAATCACTTCTACCCTGAAATCAAAAACCATCACAGCAACGAGGCCTCGAGAAGTGATATCACACCCTCACCGGAAGAAAGAGACCACAAAGTCAGTCAAGTCAGTCACTAAACAAGCAGGTGGAAAGCACACTCGCGATCCGACAGACGAACAGATCCCCGCGAGCATTGCTCATGAACGCTGTAGGATCCACCAGCCTCGCCTCCATAGCACATGCACGTACAGAAAACCAACAACGTACGAACAGTGAAGCAATGGAAGCTATTACAAGGATTCTCAGCGGCTATGCAGTAAGATCCTATTGCAGCTCTTAGATAATTGACTTATTTCAAAAGCAATTTAGATAAAATTTGATCAAACCTCACTGAGCACGACAGCTGAGGACTTGGTTCCATATTTGCTAGCAACAATGGCCCCAGAAGTCGCCGAGAGTGCGGGGTATACCAGCTCAGAAACCTTTATCAGATCAGTGTACAATGGTGTCCCATTCTCGAGCAGGTAGGCTCTCCTAAATCCCTACAGATATTTAAAAAACTGGCTTTCAGACTTTTCACCCTGACGACTGATCCAAACTACGGCAACTGCTACACATTCAATGGCCAGGGGGAGCACGCTGTTGCCTACCAACCAGGCTCTGGCAAAGGTATGATCGTCAACACGAGCTGTGATAATGCACTTGTTTTGCGTCCAGGCATGTCCAGGCTTGTCTTGTCTGCCGCCGAATTCCACAGTCAGCTTTTGCAATATTACGAGAAGTAAGGGCGAATATTCTATCATTCGTGACCTCAGCCTTTTATGGCGCATTTAAAACAGGAGCTTGTGTTAACGACTATTACAATTTGCAAAACTTCGATTGCCAGTGTCCTCATGCGTGCGAGTAAGATCAAACAGTTCCCTATCTCTCATTGTGCATAAAATTTTTGGTTAGGACTGACCTTTACGAAACCACAATCACTGCAACCAGATGTTCCTCGCAATTTGTAAGCGGCATAAAATCTTTCACCAGACTTGGAACCAAAAAATTTTTGGCAGGTGTTACGTCAAGCAACAGCAAATGAGACTGTGTTGAGGAGGTAAGGCACACTTTTTTGTGCTTGATATGCCAGTTTACCTGTGTGCAGAGCTGAGTCTCGCTGGATTAAAAGCTACAAGATGTGTCCCAGGCGGCTGGTCTTTCTAAAACACGTGAGCAGTGTACATACGGGTAAGGAATATCATAGCAAGATCAGGTGATCTGTGCCGATTATACCCCCTTGATACACACTGAAGATCAGCAGGCAAGGTGTGTATCGATAATTAAGATCTGTAGTCGGAACTGAAAAAATTTTCTGCAGTAAAATGTGTAATTGACCCTATATCTCATGACAGCTTGGAATACCAATGTTCCCATGGGTACAATATGCCAAAACTAGTCATAAGCACAGTACTGGAGGGGATGCTAGCTTCTTTCTGGACATGTGAAACCATGAAAAAGTACAGATTGCATCCTCACTGCCGCAGTATTACTGTTGATTCAACTGATAAATTAAATTAATAAATATAACTTCAAGTAACACTTGATTAAAACTCAATTCCACATTTTACAGCAGAAATCAGGTATCTATGGCCGATATATATTTCGATAACTTAATAACTGTGGAATATGCCGAAGTTATAAAATATAATGTAAGTATGTTTTCAGGTTCTTTCTCGCTCTCTACTATAATTTTATTCTTTTGCTTAGGTGCTTGATCTTCTGTGGGATATGTCATCAATTAGTGGCTTATTTCTGGGAATGTCTGTTTTGAGCGTGTTTGAACTTTTGCAATTGATCACGTTTTTGTTAGGTTTAAGTAAACGTAGTAGAAGGACATAAGCAGTGCACAGGATTGTAGTGATAAAATTAAGCACTGTTCCAAGTCATTTTTTATGAATAGTCGTACGCAAGTAATTTTTGCGCTGTGATACTGACAAATAAAAAGTTTTGGCGTCAAAGTTTTTGTCAACATTTGAATTTCGCGAGGACTCTTAAGCGGCGCCCACATTGCACCTCGGCTGATCGGCTGCCGAGCTAACTGAGCCAGCCGAACTGCCAGCTGAGCCTGAAGTGCGATCACATTGCTTACCTCGGTTGGATCAGTTTGCGGCTTGCGGTCACCTCAGCTCGGCTGGGTCGTTCACAGTAGAAGCCGCGACGCTGATGAAAACATTTTGTCTGCTTTTTGGCGAGCTCGGCTGAGGAGCTCGGCTTGCTCGGCTCGCAGAAAGTTTCCCCAGAAGCAAGACTACTGCAGTTAATTATCATCGTCAAAATCAAAAGAATAAAACTAAAATATGGCGGCTATTGGTCTGCTGAACGAAGAGCAGTACATGACCTATGCACTACCTGTTGCATGAGCTTACATCTTCAGCATCACGGACATGCCAACCACGCATACGTGCACTAACGAATGAACATAATGTTTACTCAGTATACACATAGGGTATCAGGTCGACAGTTCTATCTCTAATGATCAGAATGAAAAGGAACAGTGATGGAACAACATCGGCAACAGTTTTGCTGAAGTCAGTTTCTACTACTGGCATTTTTAGTAATATCCTCATCGATCCATATGCTAAACAACTCTACTGTAGTTGCTCGTTTCTGAATTCAATCAGCGTGCCTTCTGTAAATCATGAATCACGCTATTTCAAGACTTCCTCGAGACCATTTCTCTAATCCTGTTTTGGATTAAAATGCCAAATTTGACACCTCAGTCCCACACGTTCCCCTAGCACACAAATGATGCCGACTCGCATCAGACGACACCCGCTTTTTTCCTAAATTTCCTTGTTCAAACCCTGAAGTTTTTGAGATTCCTAGCCGCTAGAACCGATATAAGGTTTCATATGTTCATAATAATTGAACTATTCCATCACAGTCCGAATTTTCATCGAAATGGGCTACTTTCCTGTTGATAACTCCAGAACAATTGTTCCAAGCTCGGCTGGGAAGGTTGAAAATTTTCAACTTTCCGAGCCGAGCTGGCCGAGCTCCTGAGCCGCAAACCGAGCTGAATGTGAACAGTCCAGCTGAGCAAGCCAAGCTGAGCCAACCGCAAGCCACAAACCGAGCCGACCGCAGGCTGAGCTGATAGTCAGAATGTGAACGACACCTCAGCTGAACAAGCTCGGCTGGCCTGGCTCGCGGCTGGCTAAGCTCGGCTGGCTCGGCAGCCGAGGTGCAATGTGGACGGCCCTTTAGTTGAAATTTTGTTCCGTATCAAGTGCCTGAAAAATGATGGAGCATGGAACAAGGCTTAAAGATGTACCAGCGTGCTACTTTGTGGCTGATAGTCAACTGATGTAGACTCGTGCATGCAACTAGCAGAAATCCAGTGAAGTAGGGTGGGTGCATTTCTTTGTTTCATCGTAGGCTGCTGGCTGCAGTTTTTTGATGGCTGTGAGTGTCAGCAAAAAGGGCATTCTGCTTTATTTGATATCTGCATGATTCCATCAGCCACAAAGTGGTTACCTAGCGGCCCCGGCTTGGTTTATGTCACAGCAAGATAAATAAGGAGATATATTCACAAACCACAAGAAGCACATGCATACAATAACATTGTATTGCCGGAGGTCACCAGCACAAGACTCACTCACACCTACACTCCCTTGTAGCTCACAGGTCAATATCCAAAAACAATAAAAAAACCTAAGCTTTGATTGGTCTGCACTCCAAGTCCAACACGATATGATCAATCCTAGGAGCATAGGCCTTTATCTTACCTACCCTCAATATTATCACATCCCAATCTGCATCGTGCAAGTTATTAAGAAATCTTCTTATTCTCTGGGCAGCCGCCAAACTAAACTGCTTCCAAGACCCATCCAAACTGGGTGATGTCCAATCGGATAGGAAAGACTCATGAATAGGGGGCTCGTAAAAATCCATTTCTTCGAACAGCGAATCACGCCGTATTATTTGAGCAGGTAGCGACTGAGTATTCGAAGCATCTGATGTCGGTGGAGGACTTGACTCGTGTTCGCCAGTTTGCATCGCCGTTTTTTCTGGACGAGATATCTTTCTCGAATTCTCCAATTGACTGCTTGTTTTCTTCAACTTTTCCTCACTTTTTTCTTTCTTTTCTTTTTCGTTCTCTTTTTTGTCCACCCCATTCAGTCCATTTTGGACAACTTCGTTGTTCTCCTCCTCCTCAAAGCAGTATTTTATTGTGACCGAATCGCCGACTATGATATCACTGTTGGAAATGGTCGATTCTTGTCGACTTATGCTCTTTTTTAATTTCGACGAAGTCACGTTTTCATGCACGTGCAGAATACCACCGGTCGATTTCAGCGCTTTGCACGCAGTCAGCCAGTACGCACGCGCTGTGGGTAACAGCCCCAGATTGACTCGATCTGCGATACCACGCGGGCAAACCTGAGACGAAAGGCGTTGAACTCTATAAAGCCTATTCGTAAGGATAGCCTTTACTTTTCTGCAGTCGCCTTCGTGAACGGCGCATCGATCATCCACTTTATTAGCAGTGAGATTTTTGACCAGAGCCTCGACCGCATCTGGATTCCATTCGCAGGCGTGAACTACTTGTGCTTTGGCATGGACGAGGTAAGGAAGGGTAAAGTAGCCTATTCCTGAAAAGAGTGATGTGTGAGGACAAACTTTAGACTGGTGGGAGGAAAGACACTATTCGGCAAAGTGGCCAGCTTAGACCTGGACCCGTACCACAGAAAGCAGATAGAGGTAGGGCACTACCGTTTGGTAGAGGTAGGGAGTGCAAAAAGATAGGATTACCAATTGGTAACGGGTAGAGGTAGAGACAGGCCTACTGCTACCACTAAATGTGGATAGGGAAAAGATAGAACTACCTGGACCCGTACCACAGAAAGCAGATAGAGGTAGGGCACTAACGTTTGGTAGAGGTAGGGGGTGCCAAAAGATAGGATTACCAATTGGTAATGGGTAGAGGTAGAGACAGGCCTACCGCTACCACTGAATGTGGGTAGGGAAAAGATAGAACTACCTGATCTTTGCTGCCAGCAATCCATTACGTTTTTCTGTTTAACTCCGCTCATAAGTCTGCACTTGGAAGGAAACAGGTTTTCTACCCATTATCAGTGGCGGCAACACAAAAAATAGCCATGGCTGCCGGGGAGAAAGGCTGACATTCTTCCGCATTTAGATAGGTTGACTACCTTATACTACAGATTGTCCATCATCCTGTGCAGCGTTCCCATCTTTTGCGCGCTCTTTCGTATTGATTTCTTTCCCTACCCGTTGGCTACCCTCCTCTAGAGCAGGGTAGCCAAATGATAGGGGTAGACACCTACCTCTACCAGTTGGCTCCCTCTAGCTGCTCCTTCTGTGGTACTGGTAATGGTTGGGATAGCCCTGTCTCTACCTCCAGGTAGGCCTATCTTTGCCAAAGGGTACCCCCTACCTGCTTTCTGTGGTACGGCCTCTGATCTTTGCTGCCAGCAATCCATTACGTTTTTCTGTTAAACTCCGCTAATAAGTCTGCACTTGGAAGGAAACAGGTTTTTCTACCCATTATCAGTGGCGGCAACACATAGAATAGTCATGGTTGCCGGGGAGAAAGGCTGGCATCCTTCCGCATTTAAATAGGTCGACACCTTATCCTACCCACTGTCTATCATCCTGTGCACCTGTCCCATCTTTTGCGCGCTCTTTCGTATTGATTTCTTTCCCTACCCGTTGGCTACCCTCCTTTAGAGCAGGGTAGCCAAATGATAGGGGTAGACACCTACCTCTACCAGTTGGCTCCCTCTAGCTGCTCTTTCTGTGGTACTGGTAAGGGTGAGGATAGCCCTGTCTCTACCTCCAGGTAGGCCTATCTTTGCCAAAAGGTACCCCCTACCTGCTTTCTGTGGTACGGCCTCAGACTTATTGGAATGCGACCAAAAAACAACACAAGGGTAAATGACGAGCGAGTAAGCAAGCCACGAACGTCTACACTATTGGAGTTCCGGATGATGCAATGCGAAAGGGCGATTCAGACGTCTTGATTATATGCCCCTACCTTACCTGCAAACATGTCCACAACGGTTTCATTCTTACAGTCGAAGTTGGCAATGCGCAATTTCTCATTAATATTTCCAATGCTGAACATGCACTTTGTCACGTCGTAATGGTAGCTAAGGAGAAAGCGAAGTGGAATGACGTCCAGCACAAAGCTGCAGTAACCACAAGCATTGCACATATCTTCCGCGTCCTGCGGACACTCGCAATCATCAAGACATGTTCTATCAAGTCTAGGGCATTTTGGGTCCTAATTAATTAGGCAGGCCCCAATCCGACTAGTGATCTCCACATACCTACAGTATGTAGATTTCATCCACTACCTCGTACCAATGGACGGACTCCCACCCATACACATACCTGATTCCATTATCCACATGTTCCACCCATCCATGCTGCCCATACAGCAGCTCGATATGGGGCGATCGATAATCATCCTTCTCGATACGACGTTTTCGACCAACTCGCTCTGCTTGCAGACACTGAGCAACCACTCTCCACAGATTCCTACCTGAAAGCAGAGATGACTGCATTTAATTCAGAGTTATGGCAGTCGTCAGTTGAAAAGTCGATACAATGAAACCCGTCGATTTGATGCTTTAGGCGACTTTCTAATCTGACAAAGCAGCGCTACAACCTTTACGGATGCTGACGATTAGCCCCACATCAGACCAAAGTTTGACTATGATTAATCAGATGTATTTTCATGAACATGTGGCACATATAGAGCAAACACGGCAAAATCTAAAGCAAACTAAGCAAACAAATAAACCCTGCCCCAACGCGGGAGTAAACGCTCGAAAAATAATGATCCAGGGCAGTCACCTTGGACAATATCCAAATTTCGGCCGCCTGCAGGGCAGGATGGCATGTAGGACTGGTACAAGTCTTGTTTAATTTGGTGAGAGTAGTGTTCGACCGGGGCCCCGACCTCGATCCCCGTCCCCGCGGGGATGGCCACCTCCGCCCCCTCCCCCGAAAAAGATGTGGCGGGGACTCACCCCCAAAAACTTTCTCGCCTTCGACAGTCGAAAAGACCCACTAAACATAGCGTCAGAATTTTGTGTTGGATGGTTACTTATAAAAAATACTGCTTTCTGTGTGGTGTGACGAGGCCTTGTGCAAGGCACACATATTGGTCTGTGAGATCAAGGCCGTACCACAGAAAGCAGGTAGGGGGTACCTTTTGGCAAAGATAGGCCTACCTGGAGGTGGAGACAGGCCTATCCTCACCCTTACCAGTACCACAGAAAGAGCAGCTAGAGAGAGCCAACTGGTAGGGGTAGATGTCTACCCTATCATTTAGCTACCCTGCTCTGAAGGAGGGTAGCCTACGGGTAGGGAAAGAAGTCAATACGAAAGAGCGCGCAAAAGATGGGACGGCTGCACAGGATGATAGACAATGGTTAGGATGAGGTAGTCGACCTACCTAAATGCGGAAGGATGTCAGCCTTTCTCCCCGGCAGCCATGGCTATTTTATGTGTTGCCGCTACTGATAATGGGTAGAGAAGCCTGGTTCCTTCCAAGTGCAGACTTATTAGCGGAGTTTCACAGAAAAACGTAATGATTGCTGGCAGCAAAGATCAGGTAGTCCTATCTTTTCCCTACCCACATTTAGTGGTAGCGGTAGGTCTGTCTCTACCAATTGGCCTTTACCAATTGGTAATCCTATCTTTTGGCACCCCCTACCTCTACCAAACGGTAGTGCCCTACCTCTATCTGCTTTCTGTGGTACGGGTCCAGGTCAGTGCTGGTAGTTGGGGCTAGCTAGCTAGCTATCTGCCGATGCTTTACTTTCCTCTGAAATAGAAAATTGTCCGAAGTGGGCCTATTTTGACAAAGTTGGCAAAAAAATTTCAGGGTGCAAAATTTATTATGAAAACCTTGAGGTCATTAATAATTCAAAGGCGCAAGATGAGATCGACATGCAATAGCTTGACCAGCCTTTCACTGATACTGTTCTTGTCTCTGCTAATCTGCAATAGATTTAGGGGTATGTGTGAAGGCTTCTGGTAAAAATGCAGGGTAAACTGCATGAAGTTTTTAGAACATGTCAAGAAATTAACATAAGAGCAGACTTTGACACTCTGAAAGCTTTTTCTCATCCTCACCCCCGGTCGAACGCTAGCTGAGAGCCATCCATAAAGGACGTCCATTGTACCCAGGGAGGGGGTTTCTCCCAGTGGACGCACACTTTTCAAAATTGGCAGCACTTTCCACCTTTTCAGGCAAAAAGAGCGCAGGAAGGCTTAGAAGCCAATTCGGCTGGTGCAGCAGCGGTATCATATTGAACCGATTCGCCCATCGTTTTGGCGGATCGGTCGATGCTGGGAGCATGTTGGGGCGGGGGGAGGGGAAGGTGGACGTTCTTCCTCGATTGCCCATATGTCTCAAACGTCTGAAGTAGCTGCCCAGCACGCCAAGTCCTCTCCCACTCACCCAACATTCTCCATTCGGCCAAAGTGAAGGCACTTTCAGGTAATAATACCATATCGCCATGTTTCTCCCACTTCTTGGGCAAATCACGTTGTAAATTCTCATTCCACTCTCCGATCTTTCCATATTCACTCGCCACAGCATCTAGCAATTGTCCGAACGGCGACTTCTTCTTCTGCTTCCCATTTTCCGTCGAAGCCATGTCTTCGTCGACTCACTCCACTTGACTACGCCTTACTGCTAGTACTGTTCAAACTTTTACGACTACTAGCTAAAATTAGAAAGCAGCTGATGTGAGTTGGCGCAAGGTGAGGTCGTTTCGACGAGTACTACTGCCCTAAGTACGTAATCAGCACATCGACCAACAAGAAAATGAACTTTCTTCAATTAACCAACCGAACGTGAGTGCTGTTGGACAAGTAAGATTGTAAGTAAACAGCGAAAAGCGGCCGACGGCGAAAGATTTTATGAAGAAATGAAAAACCAGTCTCTCCAAGAGGAGGTTAGAGGACGATTGAAAAAATCCCATGAATGCTTATTACACACTTCGCTTCAGGCACTTTTCAACACACACGGCCTCGCTAGCTAGCTTGAATCGCATTACGACTAAAGCTAAAACTGAGCGAAGTTTTGAGCGACGTTCTCTTTCGAGCGATTCTTTTCTTGACACGAGAAGCGTGTCGCGGGTAGAGCGCTTACAGTATGATGAGTTTCAGATATAGTGAATAATGCTGGCATTACTGTTTCTGGTTTAAAAATGACTGTTTTGACAGCATGATTCCCCCAATTCATCAGATTTTCGATTTAAGCCACCAAGCTGATTCTCTGTACCAAAAATATATAATCTCACTTTCGATTAAAAACGCAGCTGCGATCAAATCTAACCATCGTTTTAAAGCGAGCTGTGGCCCAAAATAAATACATGGTTGCAAAGAGGCGTTTAGAAAAAACATAATCAGCGGCACTTCCTCTCTGATCGAATATTATAAATTAGCCGTGCCAGCCTGCACATAATGTGCGCAAATTGTACAGTAAGACGGGAAATCACGCGGGCCAATCATCGTCACAGAATATGTCTCGAATTTCCAACGTTTCTCAAACATCAGTTTTTCTTCATGGCCCAAATATTAGCCGCACAAAAACATAAGTCATTTTTCGAACGTATTCTGCGAGCCGTTCCATCGTCGTGCGAACAATTGGATACGAGCAGGTAGGCTATAAATTCTTAAATTTGAGGTTTTACTGTAGGCCCATGTGTACTAATATGTAGTCTTTTCTAAAACCTGGTAATTTTTTCTGCATATGTTTCGTTTCTGTGGTGGAATAGCAAACGCAGTAACGGCTTGGACTAAACTTGCCAGACGCGCACCAAACCTTTCACCGCCGATTTTCTAAAAAAGGTGACGGCCGCAAAATTTCATTGAGGTTTCCAAAGGTGCGAAAGCAGTTTTATTATTCGGTTTTTGAAAATTCCGTACTTTTCACGAAGTACATTTGAGCCATCGTTTTTTTCTTTAAATTTTTAAAGAAAAATTGGATGTTTGATTGATTTTTCCCGGAATCAGGTTTTCGGGGAGAAAATTTCGCTTTTAGCGTCGAAACCATACAAAATAGGTTGGAGTAGTTGCATTATTCGTTTTTTTGGTTTCAGATTGACACTATTATTCTTTTGTTTATCCGGATTGGATATTCTTGGTGAAATAGAAAAAATCGATCCCTCGTTACGAAAACAAATTATCGATTGGATCTACGCGTTACAAATCCGATTGGACCAAGGTGAGTTAAAGCATTTTTTGACTGCTGATTGATTCGGAATCTTTTGTACTTGATTGGCTATGAAACGCGGGACCCAGACAGGTTAAAAATTGTAAAACTTTTTCGAAAAATCTTCATAAACTTTTAAACGACGTGGAATTTTTAATAACTATTATAGACGCAAGATTTTGAAGCATTGGAAACTTCATTGCGGCGAATTTCTTTTATTCATTTGGAAAAAGGATTTTACCATGTACGGACCTTTTTTACGTTCCGCCATTGAAGATAACGAAAATGATTTTATTTTGGATTGCGGTTCAATAAAATCGTTGGAATTAGTACGACGGTGGATCGATAAAGAATCGTCTGTTTTGTCATGGGTTTCACAAAAATCAAGCATGATCTCGGATTTAGACACGGCATCCGATTATGGTCCTTGTCAAACACCCATACCATTGATCAATATCGATTCTCCTTATCCATCAAAACGCCCAATTTGGACGATCGATGATTACAAACGTCGAATTCGACGAGAACAGCGTATTTTTTGTAAGAAAAACGATATGATCACAGTCTTAAGTCGTATAAGCGAATCAGAAAAAATGATATGGTCTCATTCAACTTATCCAGTGTGGTTTCACGAATTATTGGTATCGATTACGGGCGAACAAGGATCGTATTCAGATTCAAAATATTTGAAAAATTGTTTGTCATCGATGCGCCTGTCCGATAGTCAATTCATCTTCGTGCACCCAACTAACGAGCAACAAAAGGTATTATTGATTTATCGATCAGAATTAACAGATCAAGATCAAGATAATCGATATCGACTAGAGTTTTCGCAATCACCAATTTTCGTTGAAGAAAAGTTTCTAACATCGTCAGTTACACAAATCGTAACAAAATATGATTCTGAAAATTTTGGTGAAATTCCTATGATTTTTTATAAAACGGACGAAGAATTGAATTTGGCCACTATCGATTTATCGAAAATCAATACTGATGATCGATCGATAGTGTCAAACACAAAGATTTCATCGATGCGAATATCAGATGTCGTTTTTAACCCACATATCGACTCAGAAATGGCCATGGTGGATTTTTCAGGAAAAATTTCGCTTCTTGATTTAGAAAACCACAACGATTCGATCACGCTCGATGAGCAATGGATAACTGATTTGGACACTGTTATTAGTCTGGCGTGGACTGATCATCCGCGTCAATTTTTGATTCATGATTCAAAAGTATTGTATCAAATCGATACGAGGCATTGCAAAAGAATGAGACAAGTGTGGAAAGCGAGTGGAGAAACGGAAATAATAGAAATGATCAAATCGATAGCAGGCGATCCAGATCATTACATCGTGATTACCAATCAATCGATTTACGTAATTGATTATCGACAAACAAATGAATCATTGAATTCTCGTCGTCATCTGATTTTGGAGAAACCGAAATTTTGTGCGATTAGTGATCCGATATCGATTAATAACAATGATTTCGATCGATTGATTTTTATGTGTGGTCGTGAAGTGAATGAAGTGATCGGATGTCAGTTCAGATGGTTGGAATCGATCGGTCGTTTACAAACCCATCGAGCACCGTTTCGATTAATTTCACCTGACGAACCTATTTTATGGTTACAATCGCATCGACCAGATTCCTTGTTCCCAAGAACATTGGTCCGAAGATTGCGTGCGCCATTGCGTGGATTGGATACTCTGCAATTGGGTTATAATGAGGAAAAAATTGTTCTGACTCTCAACGATGTGGGCGATGTGTTTTATCAGGTGTGCGCGGATAGAAAAAAATGGACGACAGAGACCAAAGAATTTATGGATTTGTTCGATGAAAAATTAGAAACTAATTTTGGTTGGAAAAAATTTGAAAATTTTTCAAAAAATGAATTTGATCAACTTTGGAGAAAAAATGTTCGTCGGCTTGATTTATCGCGTTTTCGATTACCAATAAATAAAAAGAAAGATACTGAAGATGAATTGAATTGTTTATTATGCAATTCAAAATGTAAGATTGGACGGGATGAAATGCGAAAATGCAGGAATTGCGCGTTGGATGTGAACAAAACGAGAGGGATCGGCAAAGGAATAAGAAAGGAGGAATGGATTGATGCAGAATTGGAAGATGTGATTCCAAGAATAAAATGTGATGACGAATTTACAAATGTTATAATGGATATTTTTAAATCATGATAAAATTGATGAGCCATGTTTTAATCGATGAAAATGATGTAATTTGTTATCTGTGTTTTAAGTGATTGATTTATTAAATTGTGGATGATGTAGCTTGAAAGAAAATCATTTTATACTGAGGACTAGTCAGCGCTGCTTTTACTTAAGCAAGGAATGAGATAAAGTCCAGTTTTTAGTCATTTAAAACTAAGCAGCCACACTTCATCTGATACAATTAGTGATAAGCCAAGACCCACAAAAGTGGGAGTGGGAGTTGGAATTGTACTTGTTGTAACGTGCTAACCTGTGCTCTGTGCCACTTGAGATGGACTGCTAAGTCTTTTTGGTACAGTAAAGTCAGTCGGTCAGACTTTAACCCTCTAATATGGAAGCAAAAGTGACCATTACCGATTGCAGTGCAGTGATAACAGCTTGCGATAAAAATTTCAAAATTTGACTGTTTGTAATTTTTTAAACTGGACAAACACAATCAGAAATGGAGGGTCCAATTTTTTAGTCGTTGTTTGTAAGGGCAGCGCGAAGCTCATTTGCGCCCGTTTTTGTGAATCCTGGCTTATCACAATTACATTTCATGAAGTGTAGCAGATTGATTCTAAGCAATGACTAAAAAATTGGACACTTATCCCTCTTAACCCAAAACTGCATTCTAACGACACCCAACAGTAAGTCTTATAGCTGCTCGAAAGTATGAGAAGCCAGACAGAATTTGATCCTTGTAAGTAGTTATCACCAGCTACATTCAGACGTCACAAAATTTCAATTATCACTGCTCTGCAGTATTATCACTATCTTTGCAGCACGTGAGGTGGAGGACTCTAGAAACTTGCTTTTTATTCAAGAACTATGAACAAAAAGTGATCACATATCATATATCCTGACATTCCTGAGCGGAGTGGTGATATAGGTTATTGTGGGTTTTGTGACGTCTGCATCTTATCAGGAACAGTTGCTGACAAGGATGGTTTCAGGTATTTCATACTTGGCAACAATGTGATTTCAACTGTTTGGTGTCGCCATGATGCAGTTTTGGGTCAAGTGATAATAAAATAAGCTCTCCTACTTTTATCTGATGCAAAATACGGACACAAAAATAGGCCATGACTCATACAAAAAATGCCTCTTACCATTTACACAGATTAATGATCATAGTGATAACAGCTGGTGATAAAAGTGACTTGAGCGACATGAAAATGCAAAATCACAGTCATCAAGGCGACGAAGATATGATGCCACTCTTATCAAAACAAACGATAAGCATCAGAGAAAAGGCAACTTCATTTTGTAAAAAATCACCACTGGCAAGCCATTCCCACCCACTCTGATCCTTATATTGGCTGTCAATTGGGCCAGGTTTTTTATCAGACTAATTACATTTAGCCCAGCCAGTGTTTAGGAATGGCAGGGTTGAATGGTCTTCAAAACAGGATATAAGCTGGATAAAGCAACTGCACAGGACACTTACTCCCTTCACTGAAGGTATCTCTCTATACCAGTATGTGACTGAACACTAGAGCAGAGGGTCCTGTTAAGCTGGAAGTATAGTTCGATGCGATGCGTCAAATAAGCTTGCGATGCGGCGTTTTAGGCATCTTTTTACATTGTCAGGTCACCCCAAAGTGTCGCATCGCACGCTTATTTGACGCATCGCATAGAACTATACTTCGGGCTTTATGAC